>JZLH01S0616521.1:0-14795 GCA_001188425.1 Eucidaris tribuloides
GTAAGGATATGTGTGTGAGTACCCACAAAAAGGGGGTGAGCTGTGGGACGGGATTTAAAGGCTGGGGAGATGTTTGTTTTTATGAAAATTTTGCAAAAATGGCCATTTTCGCTGATTTTTTTAGATTGAAGGCCTCTAGTTTACAGGAAAATGAGAAAACATCAACAAAAGTATATATATTTTGAAAGACCATCTCATACTTTTTGCATTGGTACCAGAAACTTAGAAAATAATTCATTTAGGGGAATTTTATAAGCATTTTAAGCGTTCAATGTCTGAAAATAGCCAATTGTACATCGTTCAGCGATTTCACCCTGATATGCTCAAGAGATCGACTGTCGACACGCGCGACGCACGGGTGCGGTCACGGATCTGCGCCCGTGCGTGCTCGCGTACAACATGTGTCATTCGATCACTGGATTTCGTGGTGGTCGGATTGACTGTTGGCCGTTGCCGTGTAGATCTACAGGTGCTGAAACTGAATTTTTAACTTGTTAGTCATCTAATTAAGCGTGTAATTAATAATAAATAGATCAAGATGGTGGATAGTATTTATCGTACACGTTCTTTAGGTGTCGCAGCACAGGGAATTCCTGACCAATATGCGGATGGCAAGGCGGCGAAAGTATGGGAATATTACATCGGCAGTCGGAACGAGAGAACAGATGTTTACAGATCGTGGTTGACGCAGCTTCTCCGCGGCCGGAATTGCCAAAAGGTCCTTGATGTTGCGTGCGGAACCGGGTAAGATAACTCTTAAAATGAATGAATATAGAATTCAATGTTGGACCTACAGTCAAATTCATGTTGATAACTTTAGCAATTTGACTTGATTTAAAAATAAATCATCAACAATCATGACAAATCCGCGCTGGATCGTTCGTCACGCTAGCAGTAGCAGTAACAGAACAACATCTCTCGGCTCACGTCGCGTCATGCACTCGGCTCTGGAAGAATTACTCCGAAAAAAAAATGTGCGGAGATTGACCTTTGATTTGGTTTTACAAATACACCATGTATGTAACGGTAACATTATCCGAACAATAAAGGTACCATTTGCATGTAACATGGCGATCATGCATACAGTTGAATCATTTGTTACGGAAAAAGGATAATACTAACTATAGCGTTAGATTCTAACATGTCATGGGTCCCCACCGGTCGGTCAGGCTAGCTACGCCGCATGCCATGGCAGTACACATGGGTTGTTGTTTTCGCGTGCCATCCATGACCAGGGTCAGCTGCGTCTGATCCGGATGGCCCTTTTCATGTGCAGCCAACTGTATACTCTTGCGGGTTGGAGGTTGCAGATCGGGTACTTTTCCATCAGCTGACCTGGTGGCTACAGCTGTCTCAGACCCATACGATTATTTTTGCTTTCTGGACATAATGACTTTTTCCAGATTGTAGATATTTTGATCTGTGGGGATTTTCCATCATGGATTGATAATTTAGTTTGTGAGTTTATGTGTCAGACTAATTCTCCCGGGCCATGGACAGGTTTCAAGTTCAGTGAGCTGAGGTTCAACTTTTGATACCCAGCTGAGGGAGAGCTGCCATCAGTCTGTGTAACTGCTAGAGGGAATTCTGAATCACAGTGCCCTAAATCTGATATCCAACTCATGTTCCCTTTCTCCCCCATTTTACTTGCATGCACATTGGTTCTTCTCACAATATGACTTGAAAGTGATGAATTTATGCCCTGTTTTGCCTTCCTGTCCTATTTCCTAGCTAACTTTACATTTATTACTGTGCATACAGGTTGTGAAACTGAAAGCAGTATGCTGCTAATGCTTTGTACTGTGTTTGTTAATAATGATAGATAATTCTGCAAACAAGTCTGACAAAAGCTGTTGACTCTACTGTGTAGGCATACTTCAAAGTTCAAGTACGGCTTATAAACATAATTAGATCTTAGTGGTAACAATTTTGTAATAGTGTAATTTACCCATAGGTTTCATCAACACACCAGTTACTGTATGCTAGTATGTAGTCATTCATGACTTGTAATGATACACATTTTATTATAACCAAAGTATGTCCTTTTAGGGCGAGAGCCTGCTACTTCTCAATTTACCCCATCGAGCCCAAAAGATTTGACCCCTCAAAATTACTTAGACTATCTATGTGAATGAAAAAAGATATGTCAGCTGGACCCCATTGGTCGGGTTCAGTTCCCAGGACCGAATCTAAGGGGTTCATTTACTTAGTCCCACACATAGATTAGTGGGTATGTTTGGCGTCTTTGTGACCTGTATACTGCATGCGTGCGACGCGGTGCGCATTTTGTCTGTATGCGCGCGCGTAATCAATGATGTTAATACATGACATTGCGCAATGAAATGAAATTACGCGCGCGCATTTTCCACTAATCTATGTGTGGGACTAAGTAAATGAACCCCCTTAAATTCGGTCCTGTGGACCGCAACCCCCGACCAATGGGGTCCAGCTGGACAAGTATCTTTTTCATAAAAACACATAGACAGTCTACAGTAATTTTAGGGGTCAAATCTTTTGGCCCTCGAGAAGAATGGAAATTGAGAAGTAGCTCTAGCTCCCCAGACATATTTGTCTTAGTCATACAAAATTTAATCCTGTACAATGTAGCTTCCAAAATTCATTAGCAATTAACACCAGCACTTGTGCTAGGTATTGCTTGTAAACTCCCCAAAGAGCATATCAAATGATTACAATGAATTGATCAAGGGTATGATCTTTTTTTTTATTGAATGGGGAAAAAATTGTTCTGTCCAACTGTGAAATATGATCAGTAGGCTACACTTCAGTACTTTGATAAAAGGAAGCATCTCTAAAAATTCTTCGTAGTAAATGAAAAATATGTTTTCCAATTCCATTTTGCCTCAAAATATCAAACAAGTCTGAAGATGATGACATTGAGCGTTTTTTTTTTTGTTTGTGTGTGTGTGTGTGTACATGGAAGAATAAGGCAGTATGTTCAGGTTCACTTAGTAGACCCTTCCATTTGATGTCACAATTAATGTTTTAATATCCCTATCAGTATCACTTTTGATGTAGTTTGTAGGGCTTATACACACAGACACACACACACAAGCACACACAGATTGTAACAGCAAAACTAATAGTAATACTTGTTCAATAGAAAACAATTGTCAAAGCTAATGTGTTTACTTTCAAAGATTGTGAAAAAACTGTAAAATCATGGATGTTTATACCTCCATGGTCAAATGTATGTATCTGAAATATTTATCAATGAATTTATTCGAATTATGGCTTGATTTTGTGTAATTGTGGATCACTTCATTAATCCAGGTGTGTCAGGACTCTGGATACATGTATTCACAGCAATATATTTTTTACCCTTTGCCTTTTTATCTTTTAGTATTGATTCAGTCATGTTGCTGGAAGAAGGATTTGATGTTGTAAGTGTCGATGCCTCTGACAAGATGATCATGCACGCATTCAGAGAGAGGTGGGCCCGACGCAAAGAAGAGGCTTTTGACAAATGGGGTAAGATCATTTTTGCTATGAAGTAATTAAGTAACATTCAGTCAAAAAGGTTTATTATACTAATGTCTAATTACTGACTATTATCTTCCCTCAATTACAGCAACACTGAGTAATATAATAGCTGTGACCTACTTCAAATCATTGAACAGACAAACAACAAAAGATTTGCTGAATAGGCATTTTTATGGATGGGTAAATTTTCATGGCATAATGCATCTATTGTAGGTGAACCATGGAGATACTGGTAGGTAGGTACAAAGTTCTTTGTGTAGATTGTAGCTGGCATTGCAGTTGGCAAATATGCCTTCATTCTATGTAAATTTTGCTGACCTGTAGCTTGGCATGTAGGAACTATCTATATATAAAGAAAGGATTAAAACTAACTGCTGGGTAATCAAGTTTTCTCTCTGAAATGTGTGGGGGAGAATATACAGACAGTACAGTACTGCTGGCACATGACATAAATAAATAAATGACATGGTTTTCTTCAGTCATTAATGCCATGTTTTCATTGATTTTATGACATGTAAATATATGTAAGTTTCATAATAAAAAGGTTATGTTGACAGTGAACTATGATTCATCATACTACCTGGCAAACATAAGTGTTGCAATTATGCCTAGTTAACCGTGTACGATAACCTCATTCAGGCTCATTGCTCCTTACAGATAGAATATAATACCCTAATCCTTACCTTTTGGTAGAGTGGCATTATACTGGTTTTCCCAAGTTTACACTTCATATGTCAATATGTTTTTTTTAATTTTTGTGTAGTTAACAGTGCTGGTCATGACATTGCACTTCTCCCCCACTACCTATAACAAGTGTTGTGTACCCCAATCCGACAAAAGTTATGTCAATAACCCTAGTACAAACAAATGTTCAATAACATCCAATTTTGCAATGTCAGCAAAATTTCTCAGTGGGTGATAGGACTGATAGTTTATGTGTGGTTGACTTGTGGTTAATAATTACACATCAGATTCAGGAGTGTGAAATAGAAATTTGCCATGTCATCAAATGGCTGTGACTGTGTAGATATAAATTACATACTAGTAATCATAAAGATATACACTGAATAGTGGTACATTTTATGATGAAGTTCTGGGAGGAT
Source organism: Eucidaris tribuloides (assembly GCA_001188425.1). Taxonomy (NCBI): domain Eukaryota; kingdom Metazoa; phylum Echinodermata; class Echinoidea; order Cidaroida; family Cidaridae; genus Eucidaris; species Eucidaris tribuloides. The sequence continues at coordinate 4,605 of JZLH01S0616521.1, forward strand.
ACTTGTGCCTTCAGAGTGTTTTAATTTTATAAAATGGTATGCATTATTGTATTTCATTCACACAATTTCACTGTGTATCATTATGTTTTGTAAGGAGCCATTTCAAACTTCCTATACACAGCTCACTTCATGAAGCCATACTGAATGTGATGTTTTGAATTTCCTTGATTTCTTAAAATATGTGCACTGGGAAAAAAACAAGCAATGAATATAAGCTGGATGAATGTTCTGGAATATTTTGTACTTGTCAGTGGAGTCATGACTGTAGTGTCTCCTTACATCAGAGGTAACTGTGTATACATGATACATGTAACTGACTACAGTAAGCTTAACATCTTATCACAAAACGAGATTAAGCAGTAATTTATACCAGCTTAGCTACTGATTCTTTAGGAGGAAGGTTGTCCTTTGCTCTACAATTTGTAGCTTTAATCCTGTAAAGTGATGCCTATCATCCCAAAAAATAAAAATGGTCTGATTGTGATGTTAGAATTGAGCATTTCTAAATATCTAGACGGTTTGAATAAAAAAATATTCCTCTATCGTGAAGATGCAGTAGACATTATCAAGTTCATAACCCCCCAGAATTGTTAGATTCCAAGCAGATTTACAATTGAATTCACTCTAGCATAATGGCTACTATATGTAGCATAATCCAGTAGTTGTGTTTTTCAGAGTATAAATCAAGGCGAGATGATTCACAAATCATGGAAATCATAAACAATGCAAGTATTTGTTTCCAGTTTGTAAAACTTCAATATTCAGATCAAGATCACTCAAGTTCAGTTTAGGTCAGGGGGTCATGGGGGTGACAACCTTCCCACATTCCCAGGTAAACCACCTTGCAAGTTCCTGGTAACCCTGCTGTCACATACATTTTTGTTGTTGTTGGTAACAGAAAACACGTTTGCCAAAATCAGACCTATTTGACAAAAAAGACCCTTTTCAAATGGTACTTGCCAAGTAAGAATTATATTTAAAAATGTTATACAACACCAGTTAATGTAGCTTTTAGTTACCTTTATACCCTACAATACGTGTACATGGAATCCACTATTCTCCATTCCCTCGACTGTTCAGGTCGTCATGACCTGACCACAAGGCACAAGGGAATCAAGAATAGTGTATGCATACACTGAGTTTGCATAAAAGCTTCAATCCCTATTCTATGCAAATTACATTGTGTCATGTTAGTGCATGTCTTCCTTCATCATCTGTAGAAGGCCCTGGGCAGCTGTATATAAGCTACATGTAACATGTGGCTTGAGAGTTGAGATGGGTGTGTCACCCACTTACCCTTCATGACCAGTGTTTACTTGTGTACTCAACTGATTTAGTAGCATGTGTACATTTTGGGCATCAGCTAGAGGATGTCTGGCAAAAATAATCAGATCAGCAATTAAAACAGTTGATTTTCGTTTAACTCGCTCTCATTTTTTTTTATTTCTGCATCAATTGTGTTCACACTTGGTACAAATAGTGCTGTAGTCAAAAGGTTAACCGTACGCGTAACCGACCGCTCTCCAATCAAAAACCGATTTTCATTGTACGTTAGGATAACCGTTTTGGTCATTTGAAGCAGAAATCTTCAATTAGTCACCAAAAACATTGAAAATATGCATAATTATCAGAAAGGAGTTAAGATTCTCAGTAATGCGATATTTTATATATGCCAAAATATGAAAGAACACATGGATATGTGCCAAAATAAAACATATAAAAAACAATAAAAACAAGCAGATACCTGAATTAAAGTGAAATACATAGGCTTATAAGAGAAATGTCTAACTGATTACAAACAAAGGTAACCGAAACACCGTTTTTTTGGGTAAGGTTAACCGTTTTTGAAATAACGAAACTTACAGCTCTAGTACAATGATCGTTGGGTTAAGCCGGGCCTAAATGAGCGTCAAAGGTTATCTAGGGGTCAAAGGTCAAATGATATAAGGCCATGTTTAACTTGCTGTCATTTCTTTATTTTTGCATCAATTGTGTTCTCACTTGGTACAAATGATCCTTAGGTAATACCACATGTGTGTTGATGAGGTTAAAGGTCATCTAGGGGTCAAAAGGTCAAATGGTGTATTTCTGCATCAATTTTGTTCAAACTCGGAACAAACGACCAGTGGGTAATACCACGCTTTGTTAAGGATGGAGAGGTCAAAGGTCATCTAGGGGTCATAAGGTCATATTGCATGTTTTATTGATCGCTAAATCATTCCGCTTTTCCAGTGTATTTGAACACACATATCTGGTACGCTATATTGAACAACTTTGAACTAATTTGAACCATAATTCATACAAGTAGTTATTTAGTCTGTAGAATTCTATTCCTAAAGATGACTAACACCAATTGAATTGGTGAATTCACAAGGGCCCAAGTTCACATAAACAAATGGGGACTTGGGATCTTTGAGGGTTCACCGATTCAATTATCAGCCAAATTTATTAACATTTTCTTTTCACATAGGGGATATGGCTAACTTTTTCATCTGTCACCGGTATATCTTGCAGAAATCGATGTAGGTAACTGGCTGACCCTTCCCGATGACCTCCCAGGACAAGAGGGTTCATATGATGCTCTGATCTGTCTGGGAAATTCTTTTGCTCACTTGCCCGACTTCGAAGGTAACCTCAACAATCAGCGCCTGGCTCTGAAGAACTTCTGTGATTACTTGCGACCTGGTGGCATCCTTGTTCTGGATCACCGTAACTACGACGCCATCTTGGATACCGGCCGTGCACCTGTTCAAAATATCTACTACAAGGTTTGTATTAGTGCTGTATTAATACAGTAACTTTGCCCAAGACCCCAAGTCGAATCACTGGGGACCACACAAATTACGTCCGTCGACATAGACGAATTTCGAGTTACAGTTTTGTATACAATTCTATTTTATAGATGAAGAAACATGTACAAAGGGAAATGGATGCTGTCAAAAATGAGAAAGGCAGAGAGGGAATGGGAAATTTATGATATCTTTACGGTCATGCTGACAGGCAGAGATCAAAATCTCAACCCATTAAGACCTTCAAGAATGACAGATGAGGCCACTTCGACCTATGTGAATGATTTATTTAACACGTTTGCTCCCTTTGGGACTTGAAAATATGTTCGAGATAGGCAATATTGGATTTAAAAAATCGACTTAGAAGAAAAACTTCCCATTGAAAAAGCACAGAACAAATTAAGACTGTCAAAAATATTCAACATAGGTGATGAATCGACTTGTGCGACGTCGAGTTATGCGAAGTCATCTGTACAATTATTTGGAAAGCTGGATGACCGGGACAAAAAATTGGTCAGTTATCGGAGGATAACCGTAACCAGAAAATAAAATAAATTACATTTATAACTCTTAACAAAATGTTCAATACATGGGTCAGGACTCCACTATTGTCCCCCCCCCCCCCCAAAAAAAAGAAAAAAAATCGCTAAGACAAGGGGCAAAATGTACAGAAAAGTGTGCAATAACACCACTACAGTGCACTCTCGTTGTAAAGAACACTGATATAACGAAATTTCATTATAAAGAAGTAAAATTTCTGGTCCCATATTTTGGATTTCCTTTGAATCGTATTGTTTTTGGAACCCTGATATAACGAAATTTTGTTATAAAGAACAAATTTCATGGGTCCCAAGGACTTCTTTATAATGAGAGTGCACTGTATTTGTTTGGAAACTTCTAATCATTCCATTTCAAATACCCCTCTTTGCATTAACCATATTTTCTTGAATTTTGATGTTTTATTACTGCTTTCCCCTTCTGCCTTTGCTATTCTTCAAAGAAATTGCCGTACTAGGTCATTGACCATACAGAGTAGAGTACAGAGCAACAGGTTAAGCATATTTTTACTCTTTGTGCAGGCATTTAGGAAAGTTGGGGGACTGGGGTCTTCAGCTGTGGGGATATAGAAGATTTTTCCAGATTATGGGGTGTTAGGGAAGCTGAGGATTTGTATATATATGCCTTGGGATGAATTGGGAGTGTAGGTATTGTTCATTTTGGTGTGTGGGGTTGGGGGTATTGAAGCAGGATGTATGGCATATTTGGAATCAAGAATAAGTGTGGGACTAATTTTCCTAGCGATTTCCTTCCTTTCCATCATTCAGGGTAACTGCATCAAGGATATTCAGACATCTACACTGTACGTCAATGGGCGACCATCGATGGTTACGCTGGACTACTTCATCGATCCGAACGCAGCCAAGAATGAGGCAGAAGATAGTGGACACAGTCTGAAAACTAAAAGGAAACCCCAGATAGATCCCGCCGATGGCCTCTTAAAGTAAGTGTGGGTGAAAGAGACCCGGCTGTCTTCTTAATACTGTACTGAAATAGTTTCAAATGACCCACTAAAAGCTTTACACGTTGATGATTTGAATTCTGAATTTAAAACACAGTTTAAACTCTATGGTACAGGGTCAAATTATCATTATACTCATAAAACTGCACAGAGTCATAAATTTAACCTGGTACATTTCTTGCTCAATCAGGTTTACAACTTACAGATTCAATTTCACAATTTGATAGATTAAACCCTGGATTTCAACTGAAGCACATACGTGGTCCCTTAAAGTATAAAATGGGCAAATACATTTTAGACAAAATCAGAATATGTGTGCTATACAAATATTTTGGCTGATAGTTGAAATAAATACATGTGACCATGTTGTTTGTAAGATAGTACTAACACAGAGAGTAACAGTTGTTTTATGTCATACGTATGATATTTGTCTCCATGCGTAACTCTGAGATATCTGCCTCTCCTTTCTCACCCCACCCTACCCCCCACCCCCACCCCAGATTCCGTCTGTCATACTACCCACATCGTCTGAACGCGTGCACAGAACTCCTGAAGGAAGCGTTCGGCAGCGAGTGCAAGCATGAGGTTTTCTCTGACTTCAAGCCCTTCAATTCGGTCGACGTGCCAGCATACTACATCCACGTCATCCAGAAACCCTTCTAAGTGACCAGCGTCTGTACGGTATCAGCAAAACACGGGAGTGAACATCGTCTTCCATCCTCTCAATACAATGTCATCATCCAACAATAAATTTGAAATTGAAATAAATCATTGATAATTTTGGTACATAAGCAAGTGACCTTCACTGGCCCGGGAACAGTTCACATTACCTTTCTTATGTGTGGATTTGAGGGTGCAGTTGAGGCGTTATTACTACCCTTAATTACTGCTTTCTTTGTACCATCCTTGTAGCTGAATGGGAGTGAATAGTATCAGCGTATTATACCAAAATGTGTCAGATGTGCTTTTGTGAGATGGAAAAGGCCAGTACATGATTAGGGCCAATACATGACTTGTGAATGTGTTTATTTGTGCCTTTGTCAGAATGTCGACGAGGGAGAGACTGGAAGAGAGAAGGGCATGCCCATAATTAGACAACATGCAGTTTGTGCATAAAATATTTGGAGTCTGTTCAAGGTATTGAGTTGTACCATGATCAAGGAATGCAATTGCATGTTCCTTGCAAGTATCACCCCCTATTCAGCTTTTAAGCTCACTGTACTCCTGTGGATCACAATATTGCCCAGTGAATGGGTCCCATTTGTTTTTCTTTACATGAAAACCATTTATATGATGATTTGAAATATTCATCATTTATATGATGATTTGAAATATTCATCATTGCAAATACACACCAATGTGTTACTTTTTGGGCAGTGTTGTTTCCACATTGCACCATGGCACAAGACTATTGGTATGTATTCAATGTTTCACGCACACATATGTATTCCATTCCAGTATGTTGAACGGTTAGATATTTTTCCTTCACATATTTATTTATGAAATATGTGATAACAATCTTTATTGTAAAAATGACTTTTTCGACCATCTTTATTGTGAAGATGATTTTTCAACAATCTTTATTGTAAACATGATTTTTCTTTACTATAAAAAAAATGGGAAAAAATATATATAATTGTCATTTGATTCCACCATTAGAAACGGATGACCTAACGCAGGTAAATTGTACAGAAATAATTATGATAATTGCATATTTTCTGAAATTTAAGACACCTAATCATGTTTTGTAAGTCTTGTTTTGGGAAACGAATTTAAAACGAACATTTATTTTTACTTACAATTGAAAAACAAATCTTTCCAAACTGCAACAAATCCATTTTAACTCAGTGTTTGAATTGATTTCATTTATAAATGTACAAATTCTACAGATGTTGTGATTGTGGCAAAATATGATTCCAATTCTTGATATTTCATGTGAATTATCTTTTCCCCAAATAAAGATTTGAACGTGAATTTATATATTGCTTGATTGAGGTGTAACGTGGGATAGCTAGCACAAAATGTTTGTGTGTGAACATTGTATTTTAGGAAGCCAATTATCTTTGTTGGTCTTAAATGTTAAAATGTGCGTAGGGCATTTTAGTTCATGCATGCTGAATACTCTTTGAATTTGATTTTTGAAAAGTGTTTCTTAAATGAAGTCGGTTGTATGAGAGACAGAAATATGACACTGTGTTATATATTTTTCCACTGACAATGACCGAACTTCGATTTTCCCCATTATTGCATTAAAATTTGTGAAAAAAGCTTTCTCTGTGTTGCCACAATTTGACATTAAATGTTAGCTTCATTAGGTCACACGCTACTTGTGTAAGATATATAAATATATTTTCTATAAAAGTATAAATATTAAAATATATGTAGCAACTTCATTTAATAAATGTTTACAGGATAGAGATAAAACTTTTGGACTTTGTTCTGATGGTTTATCTATCAGGAGTTCAGGAGTGTATGTCACAAAGTGTGCATTAAGTTATGGATTTGTGAATTTGATAGTGGTATAACTATTTATTGTATGTAGGTAATGACGCATCACATGGCAGGTCGGTCTTGTATTGCCGAATGTGAACGTGTCCGGCCTGAGCAGCCTGAGGATTTATTTTTCTATTAGAGTTCATATTCACATGACAGCTGGAGTGGATTTAAGCCAACTGAAAAATAATGATGTAATTGTGAGTGAATATGAAGGGAGTGGGAGATGTGGTGGATAAAGCAAACAATCAGGTCGATGTAAAATTTTTATTTAGTTCTAGATACTTGTAAATTTATTTAAATTTTAATCTATTCCCAAGTACATGTATGTGTAGCAGCTGTGTAAAATTTAATTCACACTTAGCAGCGTTAATATTGAGTGTTATAGATCTGCTGACTTGTATCTATTTACATTCCCTGTAATCAAATGAAAGGATACAATATAAGTACTGTTTCTTGGTATATCTTTTGTTTGTAGATTAGACGAAGCATTTCGATACAGTGAAATTTCAACCATTGTAGGTTTATTTTATGTTGCAGTGAATTTCTTGTGGTATGTATAGATGTATTGATTTTGGTTCAAGTCAACTCTCATACCCTCGGTTCATTTAGGCACCATAAAATATGGAGGAATTTTGTTTCTTTCTCAATGTTAGCTTTTGCAGCCAACATAAACCTGTGTCATATTGGGAGTTGAAAAGTGAAAACAAGCACAAATTTTAAAATTATTTTTAAAAACTCCTCACAAAGGGAGAAGACACTACTGAATTATTCCATTGGATATAATTTGCAGTACTCTTGTATAAATGTATTTGTCTTGAAGAACTCTCACAAATGGAAGAGCTATTATAAGATTGGGTTAAATATATACTTTATGCCATTCAGTAAGACATTTTGTTTAAGTATAAACAGAGATATTTCAAGAAAAAAAAATTGGACACTTCAGCCAAAGATGTTCGTTGGATACCAAACACTTATTTGCTTTACTGTTTTGTATTTCTTGTAATATACATTGTAAAGCCATTGGTTTGACAGTTACCCGTGACATACAGTATGATGTTGCACAATTTTTTTTCTTAAGGGCAGAAATGCCTTGTAGTTTAAACCATTTGACCATCATTTCTTCTTAAAGCCATAGTACACAAAGCTATACTTTTAAATACTTTGTTTATCTCTGAACTATCACCTTGTTTATTCCCATTGTTACAGAATGCTTTCTCTTTTCAGTGTACAAGTCAAAATACATGTATCAATATTGGAAAGTTGATATTATAATTTTGTCAACACAGTATACATCATGTACATCTTTGTGTCTCTGAATGACACAATTGACGCAATACCTGTCTGAAACAAAATGACAATAAAAACAATATTACTCTTTATCTTTCAAATGTTGTGTGTTAATTTGTCATTTTTTCCAAGTAAACATAATCATCTACCTTTTAAAGGGCAGTATGATTGGGAGAAGTAAAGGATGCCTCGAAAACCGAATGAGTGGAAACATATCAATACCAGTTTACCAGGATGTCTTGAATTTGTTTACTGGAGGAGCAACAGACATTGATTTTAAAATGGTATTGAAGTAATCTCCAGCCATGATAGAAATTGATCTCATAGAAAGCTACACAATAATTTTCACTGTCACAGCATTTTCCGACACACTAATAATTGTACAACGAAGAAGAAATGTATGACTGAATTTTTTCACAGCAGAAACAATATACATATGCTTGATTCTGGAAACACTTGTGTCCAAAATTGAGGACACGTTTCATGTTGAATAATCCAAGGAAATTCTCACGTAAAGAAATCGCCAATCACTTTTTATATTGCTTGAAAATGTCGATGTTATTGCACAAAAATTACAAAAACGGGTAGTTGTTATTGCAAGAGAACATTGTACTGACTGATCAGTACAGGTATTATGAAAATCTGAATTTGTCTTTAAGTCATAGGTTACTACATCGTGCCGCTGGCAGAATGCCGTTGGCATGTGCTGTAAGTAGAAGAGTGACGGTAAATTGCCTGTAACTTGAAAACCATTGGCATATCATACTTCCCAAATTTTGGCCAATGCTCATGAAATTTAGCACACACATTGGTCTTGGGATAGATGCTATTAAGTATTTATGGTCTTGGGGAGAAAATGTGCAAGACACAATATTTGCATACGTCGGAAACTGCGTTACCATGGTTGTGGCATATTATGGCAATACATCTGGTAGAATTCTTGGGGATCAAAAAGCTTACTCGGTTTTTAACCAATGTACTTCAGATTCGGTACAATCATTGGTCTTGGGGATAAAGATGTGCAAGAAACATTTTGGGAATGTCTTGGAAATGGTGTTGCCATGGTAATGGCATATTATGGCAATTAATCGGAAAAAAATTGCAGATCAAACTTCTCAGTTTTTGGCCAATGCTCGTGAAATTTGGCACACACTGGTCTTGGGGTGAAGATGTGCAAAACACATTTTTCAGAAACTGCAATGCCATGGTAACAGCATGTATTATGGCGATAAGACGGTGACATGACAGGGCGGGGCTTTTACAAGTGGTACTTCAAGTTTCACATGAAATCCAAGCATTTTAGATCTTTTTATGACCGTCAAATTTGAGGCAATTTACTGTTGATGCCCTTCTGCTTAGAGCATACATGCTAATGCCCTTCTACCAGTGGCACAATGATTCCGTCTACATGTACTATATTGGGTATACATTACTAAATGTCCTGAATGCATGCTAAATAGTTCAGTTCAGAAATACCGATGCTTTGAAATAGAATGCCCATTAACTGTACTCCCCATCTTTTCACACACAGGTTTAGGTGCTTTTGTGATTGAATATCATTGCCAGTCAGTAGTATACCAATGCACTGCATTTGTGTGATAACACGTTTGACAGAAACCACACTGCTAATAACTGGTACACTTTGCACTCCTAGTGTGTACTTAGCCAGATTGAACCAGAAATAACCAGTACGGACAATACATAAGGCTAATACACACACACATGGGAGCAAATTATTTGATTTTGTGTGCGTGTACGCATGTGTGTTTGAGCTATTTTAAAGCACGAGTGTAGTTTTGGTTGATCAGACAGAATTTTTGTTAATCTTCCACGAAGTATTGTATTGTCACCGAAGACATCAGAGTACGTCAAACATACTGAAAAGTGTTTGTAGTGACAAATTACATGTTTGAATTAATGGAGAGCATCTAGCCGTATGTACATTACCTATGGGAAATATCAAGGGAGTCACCATTACCCCCCCCCCTCCCCCACCGCCCCACCATTTTACATTTAGAGTAATTTTCAGGGCATTGATAGATCATATAGGTGTATCCAAACATATAATTGCAAAGAATTTTACTACCACTTACCAAAACT
>JZLH01S0616522.1:36436-51790 GCA_001188425.1 Eucidaris tribuloides
TGGGAGTCGTTAACACACGCGTACGGATCCTGCGTGGGGGGTCGGACGCCCCCGCCCCCGTGAAAATATCTCGGAGTGTGGGGGCAAACAATCGATTTGCCCCCCCCGACCCCCCCCAATAAATTACAACTTGAGAATTCAAAATATGCAAACAAGGGAAAAGCATCAAGACTATAAACATTGAAACTTAACCATAAAAACTTACAAAAATTACCATCAATCTATCAACAATTTTGTAATGAAATTTGCGCGCCGAAATTTGTAGACTCTTTTCACTTCCCCCCCCCCCCATCCGAAAAAGGAACAACGCCCCGTCTGTTAATAGCAATCAGACTACATCACACTTTCTAAGTTACATACGGAAAATGACTTCTCATAGCTTCTTCTGAATATTCTGCATTTCCAATTCACAGCAGAAACATACTGATGTCAAAAGTTATGGAATATACATATGTTTCGTACCTACGTTAAACTTATAAGTATACAGCGCCACCTCAAGCGAACGAATGACCCGTTATAAAAATCCGCGCTGGTTAAATCGCTGACTTAACAAGCACAAACTCGCAGCTTCACAACATAATACAATGCTTATTTTGATATATACAAATGAGTTTAATTGGATATTATATGAAATTTATCATTATATTTTCAGAGGAAAATACTTGTATGCATTTTTTTATAGTCATTCAGCCTGTCAGCGTAACATAAGGATAACATTTATTTTAAAAATCGGTCAACACGCCTCTGACTAGTGTCAAACGTCATGTTCATTTGCTATGACTCATCCACGAGAATCGGGTGAGAACCCTGGACTGAAAACCAGGCCGGATGTCTGACCAAGAGTCCAATGTACGATAACTGGATCTTTGCACTTAATGAAACTGGTTGCAATAGACGATTATTGAAAAACACCCCGTAGAAAGTATTATCAAAAAGATCTGAATTAGACCATTCTTCCAATAGCTCGAACTGATCATGGAAAAGGCTCGCCAAACACAATTTTCTAAAAAAGGGTCCCCATCCGGGGTCCAGTAGAACGATTTCCCATTAGCCGGGTAGGTCTAGACCAACAGTTTTGGACAAACCGAGTATCAAAAGCGGTCCGTGCCAGACCAAGTTTTCAAAAAAGGGCTCGAAGACCGGTAGTAGTCGATAAACCGATTATGAACACAGGCCCGTAAACCAAATTTTGGGGAAGGTTCGAAAATCGAGGACCGGACCTTTTGCGAGGGAGCCGAAAACGACCGAGCGGGGGAGGGTCATGGGAGGGTAGTTTCCCCCACTCCCCGAGCATGGAAAATTGCTCCGTCACAATCAACCAAGTAGGGGCAATTAAGTAAACACTACACACGCAGCACACGCAACGTCAACGGTTCACGAACACCATAACAACCACAACACCCACACACCACACACATCCCCCACACACACACATCACCAATACTCTCACGCACAATGCCCAAAACATTCAAACACAAATACACACACGCCACCCGCACAGAAATTACACCAACCAACTCTCCTACACACGACACACCTGCAAACACAACAAACACCTCATCACACTACACACACTACAACACACACACACACGCACAATCACACACACACACACAACTATATGGCACACCACGCAAACTTTATATAGCTACACAAAGTATTCATGCACGCACGCACGCATACGCCACACCCTACAATCCCCCTACACACACCACGTCATATACAGTCCAAAATCAACACATTGCATCATAAGACTAAACACGTGAAAACTCCATGCATGGCGACTACATGAATCTTATTTTTTTGGAACTCAGCTCCCTCATATGTATGCTCTAAAATATAAAAAAAAGGTAAATCATTTTTGTATGATATAAAACATCTCAGACCAGACTCTCCAATTAATTTTTTCTAACATAATCCAACCTGACTCTTAATTTGCCATTACTCCCCACAACACTCAGTGCAGATGTTCCACTTGACAAGTCAATTGTCAACAGCGTTGTACCAGCTGAAACCACAAATGAACCACGATACATCTTCACACAAACTTGTATGTCGGTCACGCTCCAAGTTCTGGTACAACTTTGTCTTCAGGCCATTCTTACACCTCCAACATTGTGAAGGCTAAGAAAAAATAATGCCCACCTCCCACTGGGTAATGAAAAACTCAACTCAATATCAACTAACACATTCATTATTACTTCAGGGAAAAATATTGATCAATTACGACTCAATAATAATAGAAGCAAAAAAGGGGGAGCGAAGGACAGAACGACAAATTAGCAAAAAAAAAAATGAAACAAAAAGTGAGAAAAACAAGGGAGAACAAGAAGAAAAATAATTCAACACATAAGAACACGAACCTCAACAGAAAAAAACATGTGTTATTCCCATTGAATTATTACTTTCCTGCCCATTCTTACAATTTATTAACTTTTGATTGTCCCTGCAATTTGAACTTTTGGCAGCCTGAATGACATCACCAATTTCCCGTCTGAAGTCACGCTTTGAACTACAACATGGATTGTGATCTTCAGTAAACGAAGGAGATTATTCTCTGACACAGCAGCATCACTTAACATGTCAGTCTCTCGGGATCACTATCACGATGCACACCAACTATGTGAAACGTATTGATAACATTGACAACAAAATGGTGTTGTCTGATGGGACTACATAAAATTCTGATTCTTTCTATTGTTTTCCGTCGTTTTTCTTTTGTTTTTTTCTCCACTCCACTTATTTTTGGTCATTTTTTTTCTTTGGGGGGGGGGCGTGCGTGGATGGTAATTCCAGTGTCAGAAGCGTCGTTAAAGGTCACGTTCAAAACTGCCCTCATGATTGCCCTCCTTTTCAAATGCAACGTGGATGTAGTACCTTTTTCGAACCGAACTAAAATTGGACTAGTACCTTTTTGGAACGACAGCTGATTTCTTAAATACCATTTTTAAAACTTTGCAATTGCGAAATTCAGGACAGTTAGTAGAGTGATATATAGACGTAACTTAAAATATGACTAAACTAATAACAAATTCCATTTTGAATAAAAAATGGATTAGTATATTTTGCGACCGAGCTCTTCATATGTATGCCTTCAAATAAAAAAAAAGATAAATTTATGTTTGTGATATAAAACCATTCTCAGACAGAACTTTCAAATATTTTTCTAAACATAAATTCAACTGATCCTCTTTAATATTTCCATACCCCACAAACAGCTCAGTGCAATGTTCCAGCTGACATAGTCAGATTTGTCAATCAGCGGTACAGCTGAACCGAAACCCACAATAGACACAGATTATATCTTGCCAGTACACCTGTATGCCTGGGTCGCTTCTCCAAGGTTCTAGTACCGTAACTTGCCCTCAGGCATCTTTACACCTCCAACTTGTGACGGTAAGGGAAAATATGCTCCACTCTCCCACTGTGGTAGGTTAAGAAACTTCAACTCAATATCAATAAACACATTCATTTATTCACTTCAAGGCGAAATATTAATCGTTACGACCAATAAATAATAGAAGCAAAAAAGGGGAGGGAAGGACAGGAAGACGGCCAATTAGCAAAAAAATAAAAAAAAAATGGAGAAGAACAAGGAGAACAAGAAGAAGAAAATAATTCAACAATAAAGACACGAAACCTCAACAGAAAAAAATGTGTATATTCCATTGAATGTATGACTTTCTTGCCATTCTTACAATTATTACTTTTGAGTTGGTCTCCTGCAATTTGAACTTTTGGCGCTGAATTGACATCCACCCAATTGTCCGTCTGAAGTCACCTTGAATACAACATGGATATGTGATTTTTCATGTAACGAGGGATATAATCTGCACAGCAGTTCATCACTAACGTGTCATCTTCGGCGATCACTTATACTCGATGCACACCAACTTGTGAAAGCTATGATAACATGACAACAAAATGGCCTGTTGTCTTCGATTCGGGACTTACATAAAGATCTGATTCCTTTCTATTGTATTTCCGTCGTTTCTTTGTTTTATCCACTCACACTTAGTTTGGTCCTTTTTTTTTGGGGGGGTGGGCCAGAGTAATGTAATCCAGTGTTCAGAAGGTTCGTTAAAGGTCACGTCAAAACTTGCCCTATGATCTGCTCCCTTTTCAAATGAACGCCCCCACCCCCCCCCCCCCCCTGGATGTAGCTACCTTTTTCGAATCCGAACTAAAATTGACGTTAGGATCCTTTCAAACAGAAGTGATTTTAAATTACCATTTTTTACACACTTTGCAATTGGACAATTTCAGACATTTTTAGTAGTAGTGCATAGAGGCTACTTACAAATGATGAAATAAATAAACAATCCATTTATATTAATAATGGAGAATACATTTGTAACGAGCTCTTCATATGTATTCTTGAAATAAAAAAAAAAAGAGACTATATTTATGTTTTGTGTGTCATATGCTGATGTAAAACCATCTCAAACAGACTTCTCAAATACTTTTTTTTTTTACATAATTCCACCTTGAGCTCTTTATGTTTGCCATACTTCCACACAGCTCAGTGGCCAATGTTCCAGCTTGACAGTCAATGTCAATCAGCAGCGTTGTACAGCTGAAAACACAATAGACCACGATACATCTTGTCACGATACACCTGTATGTCTAGAGTTACACTCTCCAGTTCTGGTACCGCTAACTTGTTCCTCACGCATCTTTACACCTCCAACTGTGAAGTAAGAAAAAAATATGCTCCACGCTTCCCACTGTGCGTTAGAAACCCAACTTAATGTCGTAACTCATTCCAGATACCTGAACGCCTGGCAATGTTCTGCCGTTTTCAGTTTTCTTCATGTAGTTTACATGTTGTACTAGTTTCAATTCAATTGAAATCATTGTCCTTTTTCACTTTTTTTTCAATTGGATATCTGAATATAAAAAACAGCCACCCAAGTCCATAACATGCCATTTTCGAGAAAACTAAAAAAAAAAACCTTTATATGTTTTTTGTTCTTTATTTCAAATATATTACAATTTGACTACCAGTAAAACACACAGCGAATTGTGATAATTGACATTCACGTTTCTGGTGTGCGGGGAAGAGCATTTTGTTTTATGGAATGGGCTGTTTTGGGACTCATAAATAAACTTGTGCTCTTTTTTAAAATCATTATTTTAGACATTGGCTATTTTTAATCATTATGCACTCCAAAACTGGGTGTAAAATTCAGCACCATAGTGTTTCACAATATAAAAATATCAGGAAGCGGCTGTAAAAGTTAATACCCGGGTGTTAGTAACACCAAATGACTTACTTCAACACACAAAGGGAATCGGCTTTAACACCATGAAGGTGTTGAAAATCAAACACTTTTCCGACATTCATATTGCTGCCACATCCTTGATTTAAATTCAACACCCCAGTTTGCAGTGTGGACTTTGCACTGTTTTTTTTATTAATCATTTATGCAAATTAGCTCTACTAGTAAAAATCTTTTTAGGGAAATACATAAGTACATATACCATCTGTGGCACTGCATACTGTCTTAGCAAATTGTTGAAATTTTCACTAAGGACTGAATTTAGAGTGAATTTGGAGCTAAACGTGTTATCACTCATTTTGGTGTGGATCCAGAGGTCACTCGCAAAAAATGCCCCGTGAAAAATACACTTAGTTAATTTCAAATTTACTCTGAATTCTCTTTTTCTACAGTACCGGCCGAGTTTGGCTCAGTGGTAGAGCTGTCCGCTTCTGGTCAGGAAGCGTTGTGGGTTCGAAGCCCCGACCGCATACCAAAGACTTTTTAAAAATGTACCTTCTGCTTTCTAGCCAGGCCTCGCATTCTAGGAATAGAGCAAGCGCGTAATAAAACATTTATGTTATGCAGGGCCCGTGGTAGAGCAGTCTTTGCTGACTTGAATGGCGTACCCTGGGTAATAAGACGTTATTATTATTATTATTATTATTATTTCTACAATTCACTCTTAAGAGTAAAATTCACTCCTAGAGTGAACATTATAAAATTTTTTCTAGTGAATACACGTACCCCCCCTCAATCTTACGACACTACAAAACCAACATTCTTTATTTTATATATGTTGTGCAAGGCGACAGATGGTGTGTGTATGTCTGTATGTAATATGCTGCATTTGCATTGAGGCATATGTCAACCATTTCATAAACTCGCAAAGCAAGATATCTCTTTATCAAAATACATTTCTGTTTGCACTATGCACATGCATACATATTGCCAAGGCACATCTAGATCCCCTTCATCCCGGTAACTTGCTCCCTGAGGCACCGTTACACCCCAACTTGTGAAGCTAGAAAAAATATGCTGCACTCTCCAACACTGCTGTAAGCAAAACCAAGCTCAATATCAATAAACACATTCCAGATACACTGAACCCTGGAAGTGTCTCAATATTTCTTATTTCCAAATGTTCTGCATGCTATGTTATACTTGTACTATTTCAATTCAAATTAAAACCATTGTCTTATTAACTTTTTTTTCCAATTGAGTGTCATGAAAATAAAAAGGAGCTCAAAGTACATAACTCTATTTTGAGAACTAAAAAAAACGAAACCCCTTTCATATTTTGTCATTTATTCAATTAATATTACATTGGCACCACGACCTAAGGGAAACATTTAAATATAACGTTAAATGCCACACAGGAATCGTGATAATTGACATTCACGTTTCTGGGGGAGGGGGCATTTTGTTTCATGGAATTGCGGCCGGCTTTTTTTTATCATAACAACTTGGGTTGGTTGTTTTTCCTAATCATTATGATTTGGGCTGTTTTTTAATTTCATGTGCACTTTGCCTTAAAAACTTGGGGGCGGCGTTTAATAAGATTTAACATGCACATAAAGGGATGAAGGTGGCCATACACACTGTGGATACTGATGTTGTAGTGCATAATTATGTCCTGATGAGCACCAGATTCATGTCATTCTCGCATACATTCCCCCTGATGCAAACACTGATGTTGCCGCAAATGTTGTACAAGACACTGTACAATCGATTGAAACGGCTTCCCCCGATTCGCCTAACATTGTTCTCGGGGATTTCAATCATTGTCAACTTGGAGATTATCTTCCGAATTTTGAACAGTTTGTTAGAAAACCTCATTTTGGATCAATGTTTTTGCTCTGTGAAAGATTCCTACAAGGCTTTCATTCGTCCACCAATTGGAAATTCTGATCATGCCACCGTGTATCTACTGCCTAAATATAAACAAATATTAAAATCCGAAAAAGTTCGAAAGAAATATGCTGCTGTTTGGAACGAAACATCAGTGGAAAGTCTCCAGACCTGTTTTGAACTTACTGATTGGGAAACTTCAATTTCAAGTTGTAGTGACCTCGATGAGGCAGTGGACGTTGTTAATAGTTACTTTACATTCTACCAAAATCTGTACGTAAAAACAAAAACTGTTAAGTGCTTTCCGAATAGCAAACCCTGGATGAGAAAAGAACTAAAAGTCTTACTGGCTGAAAAGAGGAAGAGTGCACCAAAGAGGGGAGAATGAAAGGATGAAAGAACTCAGTTCAAAAATAGACAAAAGAAGTATCCCTAGCAAATCAAATCTACAATGAAAAACTTGACAGACACTTTCGCGCAAACAATCCCCATGAGGCGTGGAAATGCATGCAAACTCTGACAGGGACCCAGAAAGAAAGAAAAGAAATTCCGGCCTTTATTGAAGACGACCCACTTCTTACTGCCAATGAACTTAACCGATTTTACCCGCGATTTGATACGGAGAATTTTAGCGATTTAATAGATGAGCAGTGCGCCGAGCTTTGGAACTCTTTGTCAGATGAAGATGCCATAAGTGTCCACGTGACAGATGTCGCAATTTTTTTTAAGAAAGTCAACGTGCGTAAAGCGACAGGACCTGGCAATATAAGAGGAAAATTACTCAAATCTTGCGCGTGGCAGTTAGCTTCTCACTTCACAATGCTTTTTTTTTCAAAAGTCCCTTAATGATGAGAAGTACACGCCTTTATGTTGGAAAGCAGCTATCATTGTACCGGTCGCAAACCCAAAGCAAATTCTTGTAATGACTTCAGACCAGTGGCCTTAATTTTAGTTGTCATGAAGTGCTTTGAGCAGCTTTTAATGCAGTATCTACTACCAAGTGTATCACATCAGATTGACCGTTTTCAATTTGCTTACCAACCCGAGAAATCAGTGAATGATGCAGGTCTATCGCTAATCCAAATGATCTCCGAACATACTGACAAAGTCGGCAGTTACGCACGGGCATGCTTTGCTGGCTTCTCATCTGCTTTCAACACAATGCAGATTCATGTACTAATCGAAAAACTCAAACAATTACGCGTGAAGCCTGGAATGATCCTTTGGCTCAAAGACTTTCTATCAAACCGAGAACAATCAGTAAAAGTACAACATGCTTTATCTGACACGATTGTGATAAATACTGGTTCACCCCAGGGTTGTGTGCTCTCGGCACTTGTGCTTATCCTATACACTAACGACTGTAGAACAGACGGACAAAACGTATCGATTCTTAAGTACGCAGACGATACAGTTATTCTAGGTGTAGTTAAGAATGAGGACGAAACGTCCTACAGACAAAATTCATATGTTTGAAAAATGGTGCGAAAAAACTTTCTGTTCCTTAATCCCACAAAAACCAAGGAAATTGAGTTTGATTTTAGGTGACGTAGTCAATCCTCGATAGAACCACTTAGAATAAAGGGTACAGAAATAGAACAGGTCTCAAGCTATCAATACCTAGGAACGGTTGTGGGTGAAAAACTCACCTGGTCTAAACAGTGTTCAACCATCTCAGCAAAAGCACACCAACGAATGTTCTTCTCTAGAAAACTTTGATCATATCACATCGATAAGACGATAATGAACCTTTTTACAAATCGGTAATTGAAAGCATAATGACATGCAACTGTGTAGTGTGGTTTGGAAATTGTAGACAGAAAGACATGAAAGCACTTGAAAGAATTGCTACGCAGGCAGGAGAGATCACGGGGGAAATAAAAGACCTATCCGACGTATGTACTGAAATGATTCTCAAAAAAGCGACTGAAATCTTCAAAAATGAAAGCCACGTGTTACATATGCACTACCAATACCTTCGTACAGTCAAATGTCGAACCGAAAGATACTGCAAATCCTTTGTTCCACTTTGTGTTAGATAACTCAATGACAAAACATAATTTCCTCCACGCTGTATACCAACCCCTATTCAATCATAAATATAATTTATCAACATTATGCCTATTTGTTTGACTCCTGAAATCTTACTTAAACCACTAAAAACAACCATTCATAAATCTAAATTTTTCAAATTTTTCATCATGACATCATAATTTTATATTTTAGAATTTCCATTTTTCGTCGCCACACTAGCGTGCTTGTTACCTGTACATTTTCTGCTAAATGCTCCAAAACTTAATTCTCCATTTATTTTGTCAGTTTTTATCTTTTTTATACTTATAGCTATATCAATCAATTCACTTTCATATGGTATTACAATAATTAATCTGTACCCACATTCATTTAAACTGTTTGTCAAGCTATCTTTTATGTTCACATCTGTTCATGTTTATTATGTATTTTGTATTTATGTTAAATATATATTTCTACTTGTATATTTGTATATTGTATACGCGAACGAAAAAAATTCCATTATTATTGGACAATAAAGATGAAATTATGAACTTGTAGTGACTTGGTCACCTGCTCAATAGTTTGTTGAACTGCTACAGCTCTAACTGGTTTCAACCGGTTCGTGATGTGGCAATAACTTTGCATTTCTTGTATAAATTTACCATTCACGTGTTTATTCTCAAGCCAATCACGGTAATTTTCACGCATAATTTATCTTCGCTAAACCATCATCATCGTCAAAGTGGGTCACGTGGATTTTTCCCCCCGCGATTTTCACAAATGCCGCCCTTAGTTTATACCAACTTTCTTGCCACGTTCTTTACTCCCGGCGACATCTTCGTCGAGTCATACATGGCATTGCCTGTGGCTCCGCACCCTGCCCGCTAGCTGCAGGATGTTCTTCTCCGGCAGTAGTGCTCTCTGCAGTCCGCAGGAGAACCGGTTCAGGAACTCAAACAGCTTCAGCCCCGGCTTTGCAGGCGGCAGTTTATTACATCATGCGGACATTAGTATTTTGCATTTGGCGGCGATTTACTACAGGTTCTGATTCTACTGCCAACTCTTTTCAATTTCGTCTCGTCAATGCAAACAATGTCTGCTTCGCTTTTATCATTTCAACCTCCGTCATGCTCTTCAGCCTCGATTCAACGGAGCGTCGCATCTAAGTCTCCGAGTTGCACATCGCTTAAATTCAGCGGATCGTCGAGCTTTTCCCTTTTCTTCGCGCCAAAGTTCAAGTCCTACGCCTGGGTCATCATCGTTCTGCGATAGCCGAATTCATTTTCTGGGCAGCGTCTACGATTCGCGAGACGGATAATATGCGCCATGGACTTACGACTTTGTGAACTCTCGATTAGCATTAACTGCGCGTAACCACGGACATTATGAACTCTTTTATTTCGCTGTCTTCATCGCCGGCATTCAGATTCTTTGTGAGTTACAATGTATTTTAGCTGTAAGATGTAGCGCTACTATCTTGTCTACTGTTTAATTCTATTCATTTTCTGGCATGTTAACACACCTCTGCCATAATCAAATCAATTTGTGCAATATTCAATTCTCACTGCAAATACTTAGTTTTATGATAAACATCATGAAAAGGGAATGTTTTGTTCATGTCGTTTGTAAACTGACTGTCCACGTATATAGTAAAAATAAGGAATTATTTGACACACCTATTCACTTACAATCTACATTCATTTATTGAATTTCATTCACAATCTATCGAACGTTTATTCAAACCAATCGTGTCACATATTTTCCTACAAACTTATGAACTTATGACAAAATCATGGCATGGATTCAACAAAGTAATCAAAGCACCAATAACGTATCGGACGAAATGCAAAATTTCTTCAGTGTGTTGTTCAGCTTATGTTCCTGTTTGTTAGTAACTACAAAATGGTTGTGAGTATTTTACAGAAAGTGTTTCACAGAAAGTACTTCAGGTTACATCAACATGCAAAGACGTATACCTTGACAAGTGGGAAGTGTGAGTGGTGTTTCAGATTGGCAAGTAACAGTGTCAGCAGGAGGAGTCAAAGCAATGTAACCGCTGTTACACGTAAACGTGACTTATTCTTCATCTTGGCGAAATGCAAGCTTCATTTGCTTCTCGTTTGCATTATTTGAATGCTGGCGATCTACGCAGCCCTGTGGTACCATTGCCGCGATGTCGGCAAGATGGCTACCCCTACTTACCCTCAAGAACGTGCACGCCACACCCACCCATTGGTGTATACCCCAGCCCAAATGACTGAATTTCGTACTCCAAACCAGTCAAGTTTACATGGTTCTACTATTGCTCTTATGAAAAAAATTGGGGATAACTCGTACTTCGCCACAATTACGAAAACGTCATAAACGCGGGCGCCGAGGAGGACGCCACTTACTGAGGCATATTCCTACTATCATTGGGAACTGACCAAATCGCCATTTTGAACCGTGTCACGGTCATGATTCCACAAACCTAATCAACATATCAATAAAGAACTACCGACATCGTTGTCAAGCTCCAACAACGATGTTATGTAACCCAAGCTCTTTAGTGAACAAGGTTGACGAACTCGAACTGGTAATCAACAATAATAATATTGATGTAGCTGCTATCTCTGAAACTTGGTTCCCGCCAGACCAACCAGAAGATATGTTTCACATTTCTGGTTTTGATCTGTTCTCACGGCCGAGAACCGATAAGAGAGGAGGAGGAGTAGCGATATACACCCGGCAAAATCTTAACGCAACTCGTCTCAACGTTGTAGTTCCCGATAACCTCGAAGTGCTATGGGTTCAACTTCGTCCGTATCGCAATCAACGATCGATAGCAAGCTTAGTTATCGCTGCAGTATATCCCCCCCCCCCCCTAGAAGTCCAGTCGGCGATCATATCAGCACTACAATTGATGGAATTCTCACAAATCAACCCGCAACTGGTATTGCCATCATGGGTGATTTTAACCGCGTAGACTTAGATACCATTCTTTCAAATTCGATAACCCAAATAGTCGATCATCCAACTCGCAACGACGCTACTCTGGACAAAATTATCACAAATCTTGCTGATCACTATCTCCCAACTCAACTTTCATCACCAATTGGTCTAAGTGATCACCGGTGTGTGATACTGAGACCAAAAGACCCTTCTCCCAGTGTTAACACTACTTGTAAGCGTGTAGTGAGACCCATGAAAGATAGCAACATAAGAGAATTTGGATTCTGGATAAGTGAATACAAATGGCCGGAAATTTATCAGGCTACAGACGTTGTAGACAAATGTTCGGCCTTCTACGATACCTTGAATCAAGCGATCGATACCCACTTCCCCCCCCCCTCCCCTCGAACCATCAAACGACATCGTGATGATAAACCCTGGCTAACCCCGTATATCAAAACATTGGTACAAAGATGTCAACGAGCTTTCATGGATGGTAAAACTGTACTATGGAAACACTACAGAAATAAAATAAAGCTAGAAATCAAACTTGCGAAAGCCAAGCACTACACTTTCCGAATCGATCGATTAAAGAAATCAAACACTGGATCATGGTTCCGCGAAATTCGCTTAATAACGACTGGAGAGCAAAGTCAACGCAATATTGCTGTGAACGACTTGGATCCCAGCGATCTTAGAGGTATAGCGAACTCGATATCGTCACGCTTCACTGCAGTCACCGACGACTTAGAGCCGTGAATGCCCTATAACTACCAGCTTTCCTACCGTCCAGACCCATTCCAGAACTACAACCGTGGCAGGTGTTTTTGGAATTGAAAAAAGTCAAAACTAAAAAGGCGCAAGACTTATTCGCAAGTTTTCGTACGAGCTAACAAAACCAATAACGCACTTAATAAATGCTTCCTATGAGCAACTGACCGTCCCGCCGTGCTGGAAAAGGGTGATAATAACACCAATACCAAAAGTCGTCACCGGCTACGGTGGATGATTTGAGACCAATTGCCTTAACAAACCACTTCTCCAAAATAGCTGAACATTTTATTGCTAAGCAAACAATGCAAGCAATGAAACTATCGCTTGATCCCGCTCAGTTCGGAAATTTGAAAGGCATTTCTACTACGCATTGCCTAGTTGATATCCTCCACACAGTTCATGCACATGCCGATACTCGCGATTCGATCTCTTCCATATTGTTGACAGACTTTTCCAAAGCTTTCGACCATATAGACCATACAGTCGCTATTTCCAGCCTTCTACAAATGGGAGTTCCGTCAAATCTAGTAGCGTGCATTTTGGATTTTTTTGTCAAATCGTGAACAATGTGTAAAGTATGGTAAAGAATTCTCGGAATGGTCCCATACACACGCAGGAGTCCCCCAGGGCACCAAACTGGGCCCGATCTTGTTCCTGGCCGTCATTAATTCGGCGGGGAATGACGTCACCAGCGATGCCGTTCGACCGTTCAAGTACGTGGACGATCTTACTATCGTTGAAACACGTCATACAACAACGGAATCGTATCTACCCAATGTTTTGTCCGATTTGAATATTTGGGCAACTGATCAGAAAATTGAAACTCAACCCCCCAAAATGTGCGATCGTTGATGTGTATTTTTCGAGAAACAAACCAGCGAATCCCTCTTGATCTATCCCTTGCCGATATAACGATTAAACAAATTACGACTGTGAAACTACTGGGTGTCTATATCCAAGCAGACTTAAAGTGGGATACCAATGTTGATTCAATGATCAAACGTTCCAACTTCCGATTATTCATGCTACGAAAACTGAAACACCATTTTGTGTCAAACCGCGACCTCGTCAGCATCTATACATCTTTTGTACGACCAATTCTATATACGCGGCACCTGTTTGGGCGGGAGGAGTAACTAATAAGTAGTCTGATGACCTAAAACGAGTACAGAAAAGAGCACGCAAAATAATGCTCGGTTCTAATTACCACTGTTACAAAAATGCTTTACAGGTGTGTGATTTGGTTACGGTTGAGAGCAGACGCGACCGGCTATGTTTATCATTCGACAAGTCACTACCTTCATCTGTCCTTCAGCGTCTCCTTCCCCCTACTAGATCAGGTACAGGGTACCGACTAAGGAACTCAGAAAAACTGACTGAAATCTGATGTAGAACTGAGAGGTTCAGGAAGAGCCCAATCCTTTATCTCACCCATGTAATGAACAATGCGAAATAATTAACTCATAATATCCGTTCTGTGCAATAACGTGGTTGTTCTTCAGGAAAGTGAAAGTTGTAATGTACTTTTTGCAGTAAAAACCAAACGTTTACCTGTTGAAGTGATATATTGTACATTTCATAATCGATCAATACTCAACAGTTATCATTGATTTTTTTTCCAAGAAAAAATACAAATACAATTTAATCATGTAGTAACATATATTATGAGGTTAAAAAGTAAATTGTACATGTTTTAGTGGCACATTATACATGCCATTGGTTATCAACAATAATCACTAAATTATGTTCCTGTGAAAAATAGTGATATATTTTCTGTTGTACCCGTTGTTGCGATACATTATACACGTCATAGTCCATTAACAGTTAGCATCGAATATGTATGTTACTTGTCAAAATGTAAGAACAGAACTGTATAGAATCGATGTTCTTTTGCATTAATTAATTAATTTTCAATCCTTGTACAAAACAACACTGAACGAATAACCAGAACTGTCAATTTTATAACCATCAATCATTACCTCAAAGTACAATGTGCAATATTTTGTCGCTGAAGGTTATCGAAGATAAATTTCTGGCTCCAGCCCTAATATGAATGTATACTATTCATTCCAATTTGTACGTTTTTAAATCTTTAAACCGGAAAACCTGTTCGAGTTTGTTCGTTTGCCCCAAGTTCAGTACCAATCATGACAATGTTTGACTTTGTATGATTTCGTAAAAAAAGCAGCCTGTTTCGAAAGCACCTTGCAACAATTATTTTTGTATACACACTTCTATAGTGGAGAATTGTTATGCTAATATATACAGTAATGTCAACATATTTGTGTGTGTGTGTGTGTGTGTGTGTGTGTGTGTGTGTGTTGTGTGTGTGTGTGTGTGTGTGTGTGTGTGTGTGTGTGTGTGTGTGTGTGTGTGTGTGTGTCGTCGTGGGTGGGTGCGTGTTTTTTGTCTCAATTTTCTCAATTGTGCAATACATTTGGATTTGGACGTAATTTTTAGTCTGGGAGCTAGCTACTTCTCAATTTACCCCTCACCTCACCTCACCTCACCAGGCTGAGTTCAT
>JZLH01S0616522.1:66968-78098 GCA_001188425.1 Eucidaris tribuloides
GTTTTTTCAGTTTTAGCCACGGGCCGCGCGTGCACTCGTTAAGGGTATCAAAAACACAGATTTTCCAAAAAAAGGGTGGTTTTGAAAGACTGGTCAAACACGGGGTCAAACGTATTTAGGGTATTTTTTTTCCCAAGCTTTTTTTGAAAGACTGGCCAAACGCGTTTAGGGTATGTTTTCCCCCAAGCTTTTGTCTATATATTTCAGCTTATTGTTAGCAAGTAGACAAAACTTGTTTAGGGGTTATATTCTGGCAGCAACTTGTTTAGGGGCCAAAATGTGTAAATGAAGCCCGCGAAAAAACTTGTTTAGGGGGTGATTATAACACATATACATGCACATGAACACCCGCACCCTGAAATTGAAAGGAAATACAACAGAGAATAAATATGCACAGGTTTGATCAACCAAATATGTGTAGGTCACCTGTTAGTTTTAGCGAGAACGGACAATCAGTTTTTATTCATAGGAAGTGTCATTGCTCGTCATATGTGCCTTTATTTTGTATTCGCCTGGTCATGGTGGTGCTGTACACTTTAGTCCGGATTAAACACATCACATCAGATCACGCTCCTTTGGTTCATAGCCCTATAATAGGTTACTTTGCGTTTTATTTTCAAGTTCGCTTTTAATTATGTACTATGAACGCTACTGTAAATGACGCCTCGGTAGAGAACAAAAGAGGGATTTGTACTCGTTCACTTCTTTGTTACTTTCACGGAGATTTCACTGTATTATGACTGCTACAGTAAATGACGCGAAGGTAGAGAACAAAAGAGGGATTTGTAGTAGTTAACTTTTGTTGTCACTTTCGCATAGATTTCGCTTTACTTTGAGTGCCCTGTATAATAACGCCTAGGTAAGGACCAAAATAAGGATTTGGGGTAGCTCACCTTTGTTGTTATTTACACTTAGAATTCGGTATATCGCTCTAAAGAATAAACCTGTTTTGTTGAACATTCAGGAATTGAAAGGATTAATCCGTGACGCGGTCACGGTATAGAAGGCTTTTCAGAAAGTAAGCTTTTGGTAACGGCGTATGCAGAGCCCGCTGTAACTTTGTTTGCACGCAATCCCACTGATTTCTCATTTTGCCAAAAAATAATAACAAATATATTTTAAAAAATATGAAAATAACTGCCATCATAGCACGGCTTTAGCTTGGATTTATCTAGTTTTCCAAATCTAAGTCTTGATAAAGCCGTTGTTACAATTCTCGCGATATGTTTTCCCTCAAAAATAAAAAAAAGAATAATGTATAATCTTGCCGTTGTATAGTTTATCAATAATGTGAATAACCATATAGATCCACAAAATACCCTACTCTCCCCCTCATTGCAAAAACAAATTACAAATAAAATTTTGCTATGGGAACAGGAAAAGTTTGTTTGTAGTATTTTGTTATGCCGGTGTTCTTTATTACGACAGTCCATTTCAGAAGACAGTGTAGAAACAACTTATGCTACAATATTATTCAAGGTACTGTATAGAGTACAAAAAGGAAAAACATGTTTAGTGAGTTTTGGAGACATTTTTGTGTGTGTCTACTGCATTCTCTCAATCAACACTACAGGATATGGTTTCAACAAGACATTATAGATCTCTCTAACACATGATCACACAATTTGGACACAAAATTTCAACACAGACATAATCATATGGAAGTATAAATTCACACATACACAAAAAGAAAAATCACGCTAAACGCTTACAAGAAAAAAAAACAAATTCCCACGGACACTCATTGTATCACTTGTTGCCATGGCCGGAATTTTGAAAACTAAGTTAAAACGTAAAACATTCTAAGTAACATAAATATGGGCTGAAAAGACATTCATGGCTCTCTCTTACTCGTCCTTGAAAAAAAAAAACACGAATGTAGAGAAATACATGTCAGAATTTCGACAAACAAAATACACTCGAAAGGACAAAAATATTGTACTCAGCCAATGTGTCTTTGGAATGCAAAAATTCTGCAAAGAAAATTAAATCATAATACTCAATGTATATTAAAAGTATTCTTACCTACACAGTCCCCGGCCATTGCAGCATCAGAGTATCCAATCTGGCATGCGCAGGTGAAACTACTCTCTGTGTTAGTACAATCAGCATTTACTCCACAGGGAGCTCCCGTACTGCACTCATCCACATCTGTTAGATGATAATATCAGATAAAATCAGAAGATAAAACGTTTATTTATTGTTCAGCGGGAATCAGGGAAACTGGCCAAACTGTAGTGCGCTGGTTTGGTCAGCAAAACATTTGAAGCAAATTATCAAAGAAAACTCATTTTATATGTCCAATTTATGCATTGCGTCTCTAAATCGAATCGTTTTCACGCAATTTGTTTACAAACTTAATGTATTATTATGTGCATTCCACTTGCTATGGCTAGTAAATAGCAACTTGCTGTGACTAGATAATAGCAATCGTTAAGCCACCAATAAATGACTAAAAAAGACACCAAACGAAACAGAAGAACCTTAAATTTTCAGCTTGCTCATAACCTATACAGACTATAGTTTTCGAGCAATATATTACAATACGAACAAAACATAAAGCATCGATTTGCATAGATATTTTAACTCTAATATTCTATGACTTTTGAATTGTATTTGTTTTACCTATTAAGGCCCGTTTTGTTATTTTCTTATTAATCAACTAAAAGGCTCATATTCAATATTTTCAGTAGTCTCTCAATATCCGTAGCATTTGCTCGCAGAGGAAAGAGGTTGAAACAATACAGGAACAAAAATTCTTCTAGTCATTATATCTCTTTAACAAGTACATTTTCAAAACAAACTTTTAATGATTTGCTGTTCTGTTAAAATTACCAGTTTCTATGTAGTCATGATTCCTATGGCATTATAGTCCTATGTCGAATACAAATGAAGAGCTTAGTTCCAAAAGGCGCTAAATCCACTTTAGTAACTTCGGAGAATAAGGCATTTCTTTGCCCGAGTTTATACACGTGTCTATGGAAAAATAAAACAAAAATCAGAGATATTTCGTACTCGCTCGTGGAATTTGACTTCCAATTTTGAACAGTAATAAGATAAGTAGGTATCAAATGGGTTGATATCAATAACTCATTTTTGGCAAAAATGGATTTAGCGCCTTTTGGAACTAAGCTCTTCAAATACTGATTGAAAAAAATAAACAATACTATACGCCTCAAATCTAACAGATTTATTATATCATTAGCTATTTTGCATATAAAGCTCACTTCGCTACAACAACTGCAAACTCACAACAAATTGACACTTCCTTGAGAAAAAAAAAACTAATATAGGAAATACATGTCAGAATTTCGACTGACACAATACATTCGGGCAAGTTTAGATATTGTATTCAGTTAATGTGTCTTTGGAACCAAAAATCACTCTGAGAAAAGGTTTATCATAATACCCAATGTATATTAACAGTATTCTTACCTACACAGTCACCGTGCATTGCAGCACCGGAGTATCCGGTCTGACAAGAGCAGGTGAAACTACCCTCTGTGTTAGTACAATCGGCATTTACTCCACATGGAGTGTCTGTACTGCATTCATCCACATCTGTTCGTTGATATTACAAAATCAAAAGATACAATATTAATTTCTTCTTCAGCAGGAATTATGTAAACCGGTTAAACTAACAACGTACGTAGGATCGGTCAGCAAAACTTTTGAAGCAAATTATCAAAGGTAACTCTTTTTGTATTCGTTCAATTTACTTTTTTTTCTAAATGGAAACGCATACGCGATTTGTTTATACCATTAATAAAAAAAATAATGATGCATTCGCCCTCCCCCAGCGATAACTAATTGAAAGCAATGTTATAAGCCACCGATATTTATAAAAACACTATTGACAACACAAGAACCATGAAATTCCAGCTTGCTCATAAGCTGTAGAACCTATATTTTTTTTAAAATGATACGTTACAATACGAACAAAACTTTATGCAATAATTTGGATATTTTAACTCTAATATTAATTTGAATTATATTTGTTTTACCTATTAAAGATTGTATCATTCATTTGCACGTCAAAAAACACCTTAATGAATGAAATCATCTGAAATCATATCCAATGTAAAGATTAATATAAATAAATACCTCTCATAGAGACGTGGGGTGAAATATTGAGTTTTGGTGAAAATCTGGACGGTTAAACTTCATCCTTTTTCAAATTACTCAGAAGCCATTTCAAAAAATCCGCGACGTCAAACGTGCATGTACCGTTCCAAAATTGTCCGATCAACCGTTAGCCAAAGGTCGTGCGGAGGTTAGCCGTTTAACCAATCAGTGCGCTCCGCTGGTCTTGCGACGATACACATAACTGCGATTCGCAGTTTGAGCAAAATTGAAACTCACGGAAAGAACAACATATTGGTAACATGTCGTTATTAGTTTTTCTCATAAAACAACAAATTCATGACGTATGGATCTCAAACTTTCAACACACCATTTGTAAGTACTAAATTACCGTTTGGTATTGATAATGAAGGGAAGTAATGGACTTGCACATCCCTGACACAATCTTTAAGGCCTGTTTGGTTATTTTCTTATTAATCAACTAAAAAAAAATTAATTCAATATATCTCATAATCTATCGACATTCGTAGCTTTTCCTCACCGACAAAACAAAGATGGAAAATACAGGAAGATAACTTCTACTAGTCATTTAATTTCTTTAACAAGTGCATTTTCAGGAGAAAACTTCAACATTTTGCTAGTTTGTTAGAATTTGTAATAACGTTTATGTCAACAAATGTCTTAGGCGAATAGAAATATGGAAAGTTAGAAATAGATTAATATACACCCCAACTCCAACTTATGTATCTCAATTAACTATATGCATTATAAAGCCACTTTGCCACAATGACTGTCAACTCACAACAAATTGACACGTCCTTGAAAAAAAAAACACGAATGTAGAGAAATACATGTCAGAATTTCGACAAACAAAATACACTCGAAAGGACAAAAATATTGTACTCAGCCAATGTGTCTTTGGAATGCAACAATTCTGCAAAGAAAATTAAATCATAATACTCAATGTATATTAAAAGTATTCTTACCTACACAGTCCCCGGCCATTGCAGCATCAGAGTATCCAATCTGGCATGCGCAGGTGAAACTACCCACTGTGTTAGTACAATCAGCATTTACTCCACATGGAGTTCCTGTACTGCACTCATCTATATCTGTTAAATGAAATTACAAAATCAGACGATATAATGTTTATTTATTGTTTAGCGGGAACCAGGAACACCGGGTAAACTATAGTGCGCTGGTTTGGTCAGCAAAACATTCGAAGCAAATTATCAAGTAAAATTCTTTTTATATGTCTAATTCACGTATTTTCTTTCTAAATCGAATCGTATGTACGCAATTTGTTTACAGACTTAAAGGCCCACTGTCATGGGTCAACTCAACCACAGAGAGGATAACAACTATTCTTGAAATACAGGCACATATTCATTGACATGGATTGTTTTAGTGCCATAGTGTGCAGACTGTGGGAGAAAAATAAATGTTGCATTTTTTCCACACTGCCATGGCTGTTTCCGTTGCATTATGGGTGTCATTAGGGCACCCGTTTTATGATTTAAGTCAAAAGAGGGCGTTGTTTCATCCTGTCATGACAGGATGACTTATCACTTATCTTGTCACTTATCATTGTGACGAGCGATTTGAGGTTTTGACGCCACGGCTGGTTTTTCATAGCCCGCGGGAAAATCTAACCAAATCCTGTCTATTTTACGAACTTATTTTTTGGATATTGATGAGTATTGACACGGAGAATAGTAGAGGCGACCAAATTGGATTTTTATCGTGCTTCCAAGGAAATTTTGATAGCTTTCTGAGGAATAAGAAGGTAAGCACTTGTGGGTATCACTTTACACACCGCACTGCACTATTTCAAATCTGCCGCCAACCTGTCACCTGTCAATTATGGCGGGAAATGGCACGGCTGGGCAGTGAACATGAATCTATCACTGTGATAGAGGATAACGATACTCCTTTTCAAGTGGTATCGAGTCGAAAGAATAATAAACGAAGAAGAATAAAATCTCCATTGAATGCTGAAAATTTGAATGTAACGTACGATATGAGTCACTCTGAATCAGAGTCAGAAACCCCCGTAGACAAACCCAAAGCCTCAATTTCGGATATGGAACTAAAAATTCTCTTTGTATCAACTGACCCCGCAAAGAATCTGTCAGCCTTAAACCCTATAGTAATAGCCAAGGCTATCAAAGCATGCATAGGAGAAGGATCTGACATAGAATTTGTCAAACCAATTAGAAGAGGTTTGCTCGTGAAATGTGCTAACATCAAACAATTCAGAGAGCTATCGCAGTTACAGACTATAGGTCACATTCATGTGAAGATTCAAGAAAGAAAGAATGGTAACAATAGAGGAACCATTTTTGGAGTTCCAGTGGATATGTCAGAAGATGACATTCTGTCTGAACTTAAAGGTCAAGGAGTGATTGGTGTAACACGTATGAACACAAAATTTAAAAGTGACGAATCCACAAAGCGGGAACCCTCTACTACAGTCATTCTTAGTTTCAGGGACAAAGAGCTTCCCAAGAACGTGAAGTTATGCTACCAAGTTTTCAATGTCAAAATGTTTATCCCAAAAGTAACGAGATGCTTTAAATGCCAAAGATATGGTCACGTCATCGCTCAGTGCAAATCAAAACAACGATGTATTCACTGTGGTGAGGACCACCCTTTTGGCTCCTGCCCCCAACACGATAACCCAACTTGTGTTAATTGTGGGGGCGCCCACTCAGCAGCTTACGGAGGCTGCAGTGAAGCGAAAAAAGCGGAAGACATTCAAAAGATTAAAATAACACAAAGAAAGACATATGCACAAGCAACAAAGACGTGGAAAGACAACCAAAAACTTAAAAATTTGCCAGTACAGAATTTGAATGATATAAATCAACAATCAGGCCTCTTCAACTTCCCAGCCTACAGAAAAACATACATCACAATCATCAGTCTCATTTAGCACACAATCTGAAGCATCTCTCACACAACAAAGAAACAAAATAGTAGTCAAAGCACAAGTTCATAATCAGGCTGATAGTCAACCCCAGCCTGTAACACAAGTTCAATCACGAGACACTACTACTCCAACTAACGTGCCGATGTTACCAGGCATTCAAATTATTGTTCAATTGATCCCAACTCTTATACAAACATTGTGTGGCTGTAGCACAGTTACAGATATTACATCAGCTGTGAGAACATTAGCAGAGAAACTGTTGCAAATATATAAGTAAAATGATGATTAAAATGTACATACTTTACTTATTCTTAATTTACATTATGAGTATGCTCCATATCCTCCATTGGAACGCACAGGGGATGCGAAACCACGGCCCTGAATTAGTAAAGTATGTACATTCTTCAAATAAAGTAATCCATATTATTTGTGTCCAAGAGACATGGTTTAGTGATGAAAATGTTTTCAATATAAATGGTTATAAATTGATTATGTCAGAAACAGGAAAGTACTCGGGTGGTGTCTATATACATTCATGATTCGATGGTGTACGAAGCCTACATCGATGATGTAAATGAAATACAGTATGCTAAGGTGTTTTTAGGAGGGGATTCGATGGTTCATAGTCAATTATAAACCCCTGTCAGCAGTTAGTACCTGCTGTCATGAACAAGTTGATTAGTAAATTAAATGAAAGTAAATATTATATGATCTGGTGATTTTAATGCTCAAAATTCCTTTATGGGGAGGTGAAAAAAATGATGTTAATGGAAAAGTTGTCGAACATTTTGTCCGAGAAAACAATTTGATTATTTGAACGATGGTCGGGAACGAGAACTGACCCTAGATCAGGGAAGTGTCAGCCTTAGATTTAAGTATAGCATCATCAAACTGGGCAGTAATTGCCTATGGGAAGTTTGTAGATAACACTTTAGGAGTGATCACTCCCAATTTTGATTGAATGACTCTTAGATGTCCCACACAAAAGATCAGTCTGAGTAATAGGAGCTTGACGAAAAGAGTTACAAACAATTTGAAAATTTTAAATACATTTGATTGGTCATTATTTGCTGTTAAATGTCATGTATTAGTGAATGAGACGATCTTAGAACTTGATAGAGTTCAGGAAATCATAAATACTTTATGGATCGGTTCTATTGGTTTGAAAGAGTCATTCTCACTCAAAAAACAGAAATAAACTTTTCAATCCGATACCATGGTGGACAAAGATGCACAGAAGTAATTAAAAAAGAATAGAGCACGCAATAGATTAAAAAGATATATATGCGTTAAATCGTTTAGATGATTTTAATATTACAAAGCACTTGCTCAGAGAACATTACGAAGTGCTGAACTATATTGGAAAGCCTTTTTAAAAAGATTGATCGTTTTATGCCGAATCAAAGATATGGAAGTGTATCAAGAAATTAATGGGGTATATATGAAACCTCGGCAAAAGATCCCTTGTTCTATATCATGAAAAAAACAATTAATTACTGACGAGAAAGGCTAATGCTTTGGTCAACTTTTTCAAAATTGTTGGTCTCAATGAAAGACAGTTAGATGATCTTTTGCAATGAAAATGATTCTTGTTATTAATCATTAATGGACATGGAATTTCAGATTATGAATTGAATGTCATACTAAATAATGTAAATGTACTGCCACCTGGGGAAGATGGCATTCATAGCGGTGTACCAAAACTTCCCCTTAGACAGTAGAAAAATTCTAACTTAAAAGTATGAAATTGTATATGGACGGTCAGGTACAATTTCCATGACTGAAGCATTCTAATATATATTCCTATTTAAAAGCAAGATAAAGTAGCAAACGAACTTACGTCATATAGACCGATAGCGCTGATTTCTACTTTTATCAAATTACTGAAAGAATGGTACAGAGCAGGTTGGAATGGTACGTAGAGAAACACGATATTCTACCCCTTTATGTGCGGATTTAGGAAAGTGCGAAATATCACAGACAATATTGTCCATTTGGAAAATACCATACTAGAAAACATAATAAACTGGTCGCTATACATAGCCTTATTCCTAGACATAGAAAAGGCATATGATCGTCTATGGATAGAAGGCACTGCTATTCAACTAGCGAAATTGGAATTGGAAATAAAATGTATAGATTTTTTGAATTATTTGCAGAATCGAACTTTTCAAGTTAAAGTGGGTAAAACACATTCCAAAACGTACGAACAAATGGACGGACTTCACCAGGGAAGTGTGGTTAAGTCCCTGTTATTTAATATCATGATGAGGGATATACCCACAGACTCTTATATTACACTCTCTTTGTATGCAGATGACTGTGTCATCTGGATTTCAGAACGATTTTAGATGACATATCAAAGCGCTTTCAACAATATATTGATGTTTTGTGTGAATGGTTTGATAGATGGGGTTTTAGATTATCAGTAAATAAAACAGTCCCTATTCTATTTACTAGAAAGAGAGTACAGTATCCACTTTAAAAAATACATGGTGATTACTACATTTTGAAGACTCCAAACAATTTTTAAGAAATGATTTTTGATAAGCACTTGACTTGGAGTAAACATGTGGAAAACATCTGTGTCGATGTAAAACAAATTAACATCTTACGTACTTTAACACAACACTGATTGGGGAGTTCATCCCATTCTCTTCTGATGGTATATAGGGCAATGATACGCCCTTTACTTGATTTTGGTTGTGAAGCATATGATAGTGCCTCCCATCAAGTGAAATCACGTTTAGATTCTATTCAATCCAGGCACTGCCGCATTTGCGACGGCCATTGCCCCTTACACCTTTAGCCTCACTGCAGTAGAGTTTGGTGAAATGCCCCTGGACATTCGCGACAACTTCTGGTGGACACATACAGAATGAGTCTTGGAAGGTTAAAAAAACATCCACTAACGGATGTAATTCGCTCAACCAAATTGGCAAGTAGAAGTGCTATTAAGAAGACAATCGAAATATTCATATTGCCTTTTGAAATGTAGAACATCTATATTAGACTGTAATATTGAACTTAATAAATTATACAATTTCCACCTTGCTGCTTTCCCCGCCACAAAGTTCTGTAGAACTTAGTAAGATCATTAATAAACAAGAAAATCCCTCTATTTAAAACAGAGAAGTATTGAATGATAAATACAAATGGAAGGGATATTTACAACATTTATACAGATGGTTCCAAGATCCCAACTTCAGGACGTTGTTCTGCAGCATTTTACGTACCCACTTCAAGTACTCACAGTCAAGCCTGTCAAACGGTACATCATCTTTCCGTGCAGAAGTTATTTGCTATAATAATTGCCCCTATATGGGTACAGGAAATAAATGTTGATGCAAGCATTGGTAATTTTGACAGATTCATTGAGTTCTGTCGTAGCACTTGAACACCCTCAATTCTATGATATGTACATTTCAGAAACTTTAAAATATGTTGACACAATTTAAAGGAAAAAGATGTATCTTATAGGATCCCCGGACATTGTGGATATCTGGAAATGAGATGGGTGGATCATTTGGCCAAAAATGCTTAGATAAGGCTGATCAAGTGGATAATGAACTTTCATTTTCCGAATTGAAATCCGTATTGAAAGAGCGGTCTTAAATATTTGGCAAGACAGGTGGTCCAATTCGAATCATTTATTAAAAAGATTCATTAACGTCTGTCAAACATCAAATACCATGTAACTTATTCAGACCATTTTAAGAAAATGTTTCGAAACTACGTTTAGGAGGCGGGTCTAAATGTTGACTCATTTAGATTAAGGCAACCATCCCACTGGAATGCGAAGTCTGCGGTGAATAGAGACAGTTGACCACATTTTAAATGACTGTCCCTAAGTATATAATTGAAATATCAAATGCTTGCTGTAGAATTAATAACTGTGAACTGGATAATATGATGTTATTTTAAAAGTGAAGAACAGCAAAACTCAAAGCGCTATGTACGTTTTGTACTTAGACGTCTCAGCAGCTAGATGAAATAAAATAATATCCGATGAATTGTCAATACTCATATGTATGTAACAAGTAATTTATATGTGTGTGTATTATAATTTAACTACTTATTGATAACTGCACCTACTGGCACTACAAAGTGATCCA
>JZLH01S0616522.1:88995-118963 GCA_001188425.1 Eucidaris tribuloides
GGGTGTTCCCCCTCCCCCCCCCCCACACACACACACATTTCAAAATGTATTTGTACCCATGCTTGTGGACAGCATTTGGTGTGGGAGGGGGCTGGGGGTGTTGAAGAAAATGAAAGTACAAGGAGAAGCAACGAAAAGGAGGGACAAGACTGAGTATATCTAACTACTATTCTTTGCTGAGATTTGCAAATCATGGAGTTTGAAAGCTTCTAAAGTGACACAATCTATACAGATAAATGCCATCTCAGTGTAACCAGCCATTTCTCAGACAAGATATCTCTCTATTTCATGTTGTGAAAGACATATAAAAATACCAGTCTTTAATTATTCTGCCAGTGCCATAATTGAATTATTCACAGTAATCTGCAATAGCCTGCTGCTTATGTGGATAAGACCCTAAAATTAACACTCGGGCCATTGGGAATTCTTGGTGGTCTAGTGGTAATGGCACCTGGCTTGTAATCAGGAGGTTGTGAATTCAAATCTCCACCCGAGTTCACCTGTCATTTCTTTCACAGTGACTGAAATGCACTTAGCTTAGTGTTTATCTCATGTAATGACAGGCAAATAAGAATACCATTCTGTGATTATTCGACCAATGCAATGATTATAAATTATTCATAAAATATATATATCTGGAATCTTTTCAGGTGGTGTCCTGTTCTGGAGACGGATGCATCAATTTCAACGATCTTGATCATGAGGAGAGTTATGGAAAGAACATCTTCACGTGCCACTATGGAACAGCTTATGAGGTAGATATTATATAGTAGGCAGGCAATTCATTTCTCTGATAGAAGTTACTGATGATTGCCTTCTAAGGGAAAAAAGTGCTAAATAGCAAGATTGGTAGCAGTCTTCAATTTAGATTAAAATGATTCTAAAATCAAGTTCACTTTTTAACATTTCTGCTATGAAATTTTTGTAATGAAATGTCTCCTCCTTGTTACACAATTTTTATCAGTGTCTGCTGACAGTCAAATTTTTTTTGAGGTCTCTACAGGTTCAATTTTTGTCTCGCCTGCGTAGCGGAGCGAGACATAGGTATCACTATTTCCGGTGTCGGCGTAGGCGTCGGCGTAGTCGTCAACAAGTTGTGATTGTAACACCATAAACTTTACTATTAGGCTTCAGGTGGGAATCACCGGAAATTCATAACCGTAGGTCCATCTCTTGAAGGCACAGGTCAAGTTCGAATATGAGTCGAATTTGAATCAAGGTCAAAGCTCATATGAAACTTTTCCATGACTGCAACTGTGCTATGTTGTACACGCAATAACTTTCTATACCTTCGAGGTAGGATTGTCAAATTCATACAAGAGGTCCATCTCTTGAAGGTGCAGGTCAAGTTCGAATGTGAGTTGAATTTGATTAAGGTCAAAGGTCAAAGGTCAATGAACTTTCCATGACTGGCACTGTGCTATGTTGTACACACAATAACTGTCTATACCTTCGAGGTGGGATCACCAAATTCATACCAGAGGTCCATCTCTTGAAGGCGCAGGTCAAGTTCGAATATGAGTCGAATTTGAATAAGGTCAAAGGTCAAAGAACTTTCCATGACTGGCACTGTGCATGGGAATAATTATAGCTTCATAGTATTAACAGCATTCTTAGTGTTATCTGATTTCCTTGGGATAAAGTAGGCCTATATCATTATTGCATATGTAAACTGTCAGAACCACAATTCACCCCCTAAACTGCTGACAGCCTCAGAAGTCATATAGCATAGTTTTGACATGCAGTCTCTTCATGACTGCGATATGCAGGCGAGACAACGCTTGGCGTTTGCCTTGTTATTGTAGTCATACCTTAATTCAATACTGGCATACATATCATGTTTTCTTGTAAGTAGACAAATTCTTCCAGCACTAATAAGCACTCAGTTTTAGTAGTAAGTAGACAAATACAAAACAATTTTTTTCCAGCGCTAATCAGATTGAATGGAATTAGTTGTATCAACATAACTAGCAGCTAGATAGTTGATACGCAGTGAATTTCTAATAACATTTTTAAGTCAGACAATATGGAAATTGTGTCTGTTCAAACTAATCTATCTCCAGATTTATGGTTCCTTAAATTGTTGTAGCACATAAAGAAGAAGTTGTAACTCACCTTCAATGCCTAAAAGACAATATTAAAGCTGTTATTTCTCTTGTATTCTTTATCATGATTGACAGGTGGTGACCTTGCCCTCTGACCCCAACACCTTCATGTCGTGTGGAGAAGATGGCACAGTGAGGTGGTTTGACCTTCGAATCAAAAACAGCTGCACGAAAGAAGAATGTAAAGAGGTACGGTGTTATGCATTATGTACCTGTAGGCAGAAATGGATTTTTTCCTAATTCACTGTAATTGATTGCAGGATTGACACTATGACACTCAAAATTCTGAATGTTATCACTGTAATCTTGGTGAAATTGAATTATTTCATATGTACTATACTTTGCAAACATTTATTGATAATACAGGACCTTTTCAAGATTCAGTGTAATTCTCAATGCTGTAGTAATAAATGACATTGTTTATATCAAGGGGAATGTAACTTTACTACACTACATACTTTCCTTATATAACTGTGTAATGTTTTTATAAGAGTTTAGAAAATGTAATCCACCATGACTTTTTTTTTAACAGGATGTCCTCATCAATTGTCGACGTGCTGTCACTGCCTTGTCCATCAATCCCATACTGCCCTACCACCTGGCTGTCGGTTGTTCTGATAGTTCAGTCCGCATATTCGATCGACGCATGCTGGGCACTCGATTGTCAGGTAGGGCACTTGCAGTATACTGTATTATGTCATATATTTCATGATTTTGCTTGAAAATTAGTATTTTTCCCGCAGTTTTGGGGTCACTGTCCTCGTAAAGTAGCAAAAAATTATTTTTGTGATTTCATTTTGTTTTCATTCACTTAATAAAGGTACCTCAGGAAGTGACAATTTTTCCTGTTTAATCATTAAATTCGCAAAATAAAACCACCGCAAAATATTCAGCATACGCAGTAACCTGCACAACACCTTATAGGTTGGTACATTGAAGCTATAATGTCACCATAGTGAAAATATTTTATTCTTTCACATAACTGATAAGAATTAGTTGAAAACTAATGGCATGCAGATTTAAACTAAACTTGGCATGAATGATTGTTTTGTTAAGGGGGTCTGAATTTGTTTTAAATGGGACAGTACACACCCAAACTTCCAAACTTGCAATCATTGCATCTACAAAATACCCTTTATGAGAACTCCTGCCCACTACACGTGTAGTTTAAAGGGAAATGGCAAAATTGGAAGTAGTTCTCAGTGTATCACACAGTGCTCCCAGAATCAAGTACTGGTATACTATTTACAGTTTCTGCTGAGAAAATTTATAGTCATACAATTCCTCTTTGCTGTACAGTTATCAGAAAATGCTGTGGCAGTGAAATTTGTTGTAGAGCTTTCTGTGGGATCAATTGAAGAGTGTAGAATAAGAAGTACTTAAGTCACATTTTGACGAAATTGAGTTAGTGATTGTTTTGTAGTTGTTACATGCCGTAAATTTTTTTGACAAAATTTTGGTCAATTTGTCCCTTCCCTAGGAGGGGTCAGGGGAGGGGTCAACTGGGGTCAAATTTTTAGCTTGGTCTAATTTCTTCAAAATGTATCTCAAATTACTCGACTAGTTACAAGGATAAGGGAAATGTGTAATTTATCATGTATTTTGTGCTTTGTTGATGAGATATGGGGTCACTTCCTGTCAAAGGTCAAATGAGGTTAATTTAAAACAACATCCAAATGTGACGATTCGCATATCAAATTGTCCTTACAGAGGACATTCCAAAAATATATACAATTAAGTGTTTTTGACATTCATTTATTCGGGAAATGCATTTGTTTTTCTGAGACCCTTGTTTTTTGCAGAAGAAGTACTTAAGTCCACAATATTGATTATTGATTATTGGAAATCAACAAGTGTGACAATGTTTGTTTTTGTCCTATATTCATCTTTTATTGTGTCAATTAACTTCTCCAAGTTTGGATGTACAACTCAAACAATTTTGATCTGTAGACAAGTTTTAAAACTTTGAGCCTTTGTTTCTCAGAAGTAGTATTATGTGACTTCAGTACTTCTTATTCTACACTCTTCAATTTCTAACAAGACTGGAGATTAATTAAATATGGCCAAATTCATGCTTATTTTTCCTAATGTAAACATTCAAGACAAATCCTTCCAGCCTGAATGTACACTCTAGCAAGTGTATATACTGGTGTACATGTATATTTCAACTCACTTGGTTCTTGATAAATTTTTCACTTCTCCCAATCATGTCACTGCCTTTTAATATTAACTTATTTACTTTTCATCCTTGTACCAGGAAACTACGTTGGGCGTGGAATGCAAGGAATCCTGTGTCGATTCTGCCCCGCCCACCTCCAGAACAAGTACAGTCGCCCCACCTCCCTGACCTACTCCTCTAACGGGGAGGATCTCCTCGTCTCCTACTCCTCCGACTACATCTACCTCTTCGGCACCAACTCCCGGTATCAGCGCTCGGATGCGCCGGTGTGCCGGTCAGAGGAAGCGGAAGATGTGGGTGAAGATCCGTTGGGCGACAAAGATGAGGTAAGCCCCCTGCCCCTACCCACTACAAATATTTGACCAAACGCTACAAAATGAATAGGTTGCAAAGGTAGTTTTTGTGTAAATGTTTGAAATAGTCAAGTTTTGTTGGAAGAGCGATGTGGACATTTTTAGATATTCTGAAAGGCTGTACATTTATCTATTGTCTGTCCAAATTTGAGGACCAAAATTGATTGAGAAGTATGATTTTTCTTGAAATAAATGTGACCACGTTTTTACGTGAATTTGTAAAATTTGCCAGAGAAACTTTGCTTACATGGCAAATCCACGCTGTAAAACAACTGGTAGTAACTTAACCTGTTGGGTACGAGAACCAGATGTGCCCCGTTGGAGACTAAGTACGAGTTAACTTGTGTTGGGGTCTATGGAAAATGTGTGTTGTAGTGAGATCACATCGTCTCCAACGGGTTAAAGAGAACACACAGTACCGGTTGATGATGAAAAATCTTTCATCATTTCATTGGTTTCCAGGTGAGAGTAAATTAATTTGCATTATAATGGTGGACTAATTCGCTTCATATGCAATAAAAGCTGAGCCGAATTGGCAGTTTGAAGTACCCGTCGGAGTAAGCTCCGTTGCTGCAGTGTGTATGGCAACAATTACCTTAGTCCCACGTATAGATTTCTGTGTTAGTATTTGTCAGTAGTGGGGATTTGTGTGAAGCAGACAAAACGAAGTGTTCTGTTGTTTTCAACTGCTCTCTCCTGTACTGTAGTGACATTTTTAGAATACCATCTGTTCACAGAAGGTTTGAAAGCAGTTGATGTAAAAATGTTGTGTTCTGCAAGTAATCAACCAGTACTGTGTATTCTCTTTAACAATATGGGAATCACAAAATCTCGGAGGCAATGGGTTAAATCCACTGGCTAACATTTACCACAGTTTAAAAAATGTGAGCTACATAATCCTCCATGCTCCAAGTGTATTTGATAAAGTCTAAACAGAAAGCCCTGAAAAAAATGTATTTCAAAATGATTATTTAGTGCTTTAAAAAAGTGAAAATCGTAAGTTGACCGGATTCACCTGCCCATTTCCTCCCATAGACTTAGTGTGTGTGGATCTAGGCTATTTTTTACCCGCCCCGAGTACTAATTGTTTATTCATTCATATCTTGCAAGTGGCAGCATAAATTTCCAAACTCTTTTTTTTCTAGGGTGTTTACTTGTCCATTGAAACACTACTATGTAGCTCAGATAGCAAAGTTTGACAATTTTTTAATTTGAAGCTCCACAATGTTAGCCTATTACTTTAAATATGATGAAGTTTCAGACATTAAAATTGGCCTTTTAAAAGGATTGGGTGCAGGATGTGGAAAGGCCAGTTGATTTTCTGCTTAACCACTTTTTGTTATGTTCATTTTGTGTATCGTGTCAGTTAACACAGGGAAACCCCGTCAAGAGGCTGAGACTCCGAGGTGACTGGTCTGATACTGGTCCCAAGGCGAGGCCTCGGAGCGAACTTCCAGAAGGTTAGTGTCTTCTAAAGTGGTAGTATAAATCTAGAATATCTGACTGGGTACATACACAAATGTAGGGCCACTTTGATTCATTCGAAATTAATATACATGTACATGTAGATAGATAAATAACAGTAAACCACGGCTGGATTTTTTGGTTCTAGCAGGTAACTTTTAAAGTTACCTGCCAGAAAGGAAATTTATCTGCCCAAATTGTCAACACTTTTTCGTTGATTATCACAGACACTTAACTGTGTGAAGATGACAATTATACTATTTGAGTTTAACACATCAGTTATATCATACAAAATTATACAAGTAAGCAAAATCATATTCACCAAAGTTTTTGTTTCTTTCTTTCTTAATAGTACTAGCATTATCAAATCATGGGTATCTGGGATAATTTTCAAGTTTTACCCACCTGACGCCAAATCACCCGCCATGGGCAGGTGGACAAGCGCTAATGTCCTGTGCAGAGACAGTTAGATAGATAGATAGATAAAAAAATAGATAGATAGATAGATAGATAGATAGATAGATAGATGAATAAGCAGATAGGTAGATAGAGTATTGTTAGAAGTATTGGTTTTCAGAGCCTAACAGAATATTTTGTAATGGCAATTTAATGTTTCTGGCTTGAATATTCGTAGATTTCAACCCAGATTATTTTACTT
This sequence comes from Eucidaris tribuloides, assembly GCA_001188425.1. Lineage (NCBI taxonomy): Eukaryota > Metazoa > Echinodermata > Echinoidea > Cidaroida > Cidaridae > Eucidaris > Eucidaris tribuloides. Next base: position 95,755 of record JZLH01S0616522.1, read on the forward strand.
ACTCACAGAAAAATATTTTCTTTTGAAAATCTGCAAAAAGCACATTTTAAGTTGGCAGAATGTTCAATCTATAGTATACTTTCTTCATAAATGATATTTATTAAAAATCTTGTACTGAAAATATTTCAATCTCACATTGGTTTATCAATGAAAAAAACAAAAACACACTTTTGCCTTTCCCCATCCAGACGAGAGGCCAAGGCCGACTATTATACAGAGAATGTCAGAGATGCTGTCACGGTGGCTGGAAGATTCTTCTTCCCGCAGCCCACGTTCGGGTAACCGCCCCCTTGGAGATTCCCCTTCATCTTCCTCATCTCTACCTTCGCCCAATAACAACCAGCCAGAGCAAGCAACAACGGGCAGTGCTGCGGCGCAACATTCAGAAACAGTGGAGGGCGCCAGCAACTCAGCTGATACGCAAGACGCTTCCGGGCAATCAATGGGAAGTTCATCTCGAGCGGGCAGAGACAGTAACGACGATGTTCATGCAAGTCGTGAAATGAATAAAGAAATGGACTGCCAGCCCAGTGAGGCAAGAGAAAAAGTGTCATTAACCAGTGAAGCCGTCAGTAAAGCATCGTCATCTGACGTTTTAGAAGTAGGTGTGGGTAGTTCTAGTGGAGTTGCTAGTGAAGTTACAAGTGGTAAAACAGAAAGTGCAATAAAAGACAATATTACGGAGAAAGAAAGTGACAGAGCAAGGAGAGAGACAGATAGCGATAAAGCTAGCGGTCCGTCCCACAAAAATGAGGGTGGTAAGAAAGCGACGTTATCGCCTCAGAATGAACAGGGTTTAGACAGAGACTTTGGAGGCTCGGCGGGGAAAGTCCCCCATTCAGGTGAAAGGTCAAGGGGTGAAAGGTCATCGGAGACTTTAAAGCCCGAGACATCAGAAGACAGCACCCCTGTCCCGCAAGCACGGGAAGAGACAAAAAGTACAAGAGACTCCAGTCATAGTCACGATTCTGCAGCCGAGGGTCAAAGGTCATCGATCGGTGATCGAGGTGAAGAAAGTGAGATGGACAGTTCGTCTGTTGGGCAGACGTCGAAGGATGATAAAAGTAAGAGGTCAGCCAGCGATGGGACTGGAGTAGGTAGTAAAACAGAGGCTGAGGATAAAAGAAGGGAGGAGGAAGATAAGAAAGGCATCTTTGCTCTTGGAGAAAGAATGGAAGATAAAGAGCCACAGGTAAGACAAGTTATATTAGATGTATAAATTTACATTTATTTCAAAAAATAATTTAATTTACACAAAACACTGTGTTTTAGATCTGTTCAATGTAAAACATTTGATACATTTAATTTGTAATAAGTACAGTACAACTTGGCAAGAATTTCTTTACCAGTGGGAATATTTGAGAATGATTTCACCCAAGATTCTTTTCCAGTTGCATATTGAGTTATGTGCTTTATACCAGTCTAAGTAAGCATGTGATTTGTTGGTTTTTGAACTTTTGCATTACACAAACATAGAAATTAAATTTATGTCAGACCATTCTAAAAAGAATGTATAATACTTAAAACCTTCATTTTCAACAATATTCCATTTCATTCCAGAATATTCCAGTATAATTGGAAAATAATTTTTGAGTGGTAGTATAAAATAGTGTTATGTTATTTTTACATGCACTAGCAGGGCTCTACAAACCTGGGTGCCCAGTGCCCGGGGCACCTGGAAAACCCGGGGGGGGGGGGGGTCGCTCTCCACAAGGCTTGCTACGCACCCGCGTCCAGAAAAAGCGTCGTAAAGGGTCTCTTTTCCAGCATTCGGACGTCGTCGACGTCTTTTGGAAAAAGGGTTGCTTTTTCAGCACCATTCGCCAGCAATCGCCACTTAGGGTAGCCTTTTCTCACATGTCACGCCATTTAGGGTTTCTAATTTGGTTATGTAGATTACGCCATTTAGGGGTGCAAATTTGAGTAGATCTATATCTACGCCATTTACAGGTCAAAATTTCTCATACCTGATGCGCGTCGGGCAAGCAAGTCACAAGCACACAATCGATTAGATCTGATAGTAAACCGATTGTGAACCGGATCGATCAGAGCTGTCAGCTGATTCTCTGAATGAAGACCGGAGACTCATTCACAATCACAGTGAATAACATACCTAAAGTTACGGAGACCCGTGTCCTTCATTTTAGACGTGATGTCAAAACGCTACAAAGTAGTGGAATTGAATTTGAAGTTTTGAACCTTGTGCTGAGATAAAGGATTTTGCTCTACATTCAAGTAAAAAAGGAAGAATTTGCGGCATCCACAATGTATGTATGTAGACTCTATGTCCTTGGTCCCATATATTGATATTCGCGTAAGTTGACTTTGAGTGTACTAGTGTTGTGATAGATAACGATGGCAACTGGCCCAAGTGGATTTGAAGATTTGAGAGATTCAGACAAGCATTTGAACTGTATAAATATGAAACTGTAGCGCAAGTGAATGCCCTGATTTATTCAATGGGTGATCAGCTGATGATATTCTATTCCTTCATGTCCTTGCAGCATTCAAATTAAGACTGACTGATGAACAGCAGAAACAGTGGCGACAAGTTTGACAAACATTTATTTTTGTGAAAAAGCATAATGTGATCTCTGAGTGTGTTCAATTAGAGAAAACAGAAGGAAGAGGAATCTGTTGATAGTTCCATTACGCATTACACACTTACATAGTTTGAGCGAACACTGTCAGACTGTCGGACACACCCGCGGTTGTTGAACAAGGGGAGCTAAACCCAAAGTGAAAAAAACTGGCAAAAAGTGAAAAAAAGTCTAAATAGATCAGTATCTTGCATTGTTAGCATATTGCTCAACACATAGGCCTATTTGCCCACAAAATTGCTAATTGGACGTCGGTTGTGTACTACTCTACCGTCGCAACCCCGGGTCGCAACCAGATCAGCTACACATGTAGATTCTAGATCCAGAATGTCTAACTATAGAAAAATTGCATATGACTGCAACATGTGTTACAGATCTCAGCAAACCGAGAGCTACAATAGGTGCCATCGAGTCGCTCACCTTCCAGATCATCAACTCAGAAAAATAGAACCTGCCCGATTGGGCAGTGCCTTTTTTTGGCAATGATCAATTTACAAAAACAACTTGCATCTGTATTGGGCATTAGGATTTTACTGTCAGGCACTTGAATCTAAAATTCAAGTGCCCGACTGAGCAGTAAAAAAAAGAGTTTTTGTCAAGGCCTGATTCATGTAGTGATATTCAAACAGGAGAAAGCTGTACAACTGTGCTGAGTGTAGTTCGATTGCACATATTCATTATTCTGTATTGTGTAATTAATAAATAAGTCCAAAGAAAGATTTTTTGATCCCCCAAAATTAGCAGTGTACAAATTTGAGCTCTTGCACACTTGTGATTTACTATGAATATGGAAATTGTCACCTGTTCAAGTTAATAATCTTTTAAAATTTATGTTGTTTGTGTGTAATTGACAATAACTATGGAATCTATCACCTGTTCAAGTTGATAATTAATGACATGTATGGAATTTGTCTATTTTTTTCAAACCAAGCTCTGGCCTCATTAATTATGCATACTAGGTGACAAATACTTGAGACCTCATTAATCATTAACTTGAACAGGTGATAGATTCCATCCTAGTCAATTACATATGCACAGCACAGACAACAACATTGTGTAGTGCCCTCTTGTGTGATGTGTCCATTAGAAGTACAGTTGTATATAAATGGACCAGATATTGTACTGAAACACAGCATACAGACAAAAACTGACCAAAAATCAGGTGGAAGTGACATTGGAAAGTGTTATTTTAAAGGCCTTTAGTGTTGAATAAGACCAATTAACTTCTTTTTCTTTTTTTTGTTCAGAGTTATTCAACATTGAAAAGCACACTGAAATATTTAATTTTTGACAGTTTGATAATCCAGGGTACAGCACTCAAAAAAATAATAATAATCATTCACCAAAATGGCAGATTTCTATTTGGTACCCCGGGGTACCATTTATGTCATCATATCCATTTACATCATCATATCTCCTATTTCTGTGATCCGACATTTGCACCAGCGATAGTTGCTCCAGTGACAATATTTCAGAAGACAAAGAGTTCGGGTTTGGGTTTCCAGTTCAGAATAGGGTTAGGGTTAGTGTTTGGGTTAGGGGTTAGGGTTGAGGTCAGGGTTAGTGCATGAAATAATCGTTGGAGCAATTGTCGCCGGAGTTAATGTCGGGCATTCTCCATTTCATTTTCAGCCGAGATTAACCAAGCAAGACAGCCTTGAGCACACGCGCACCAGAAGAATTAGCGTGAGCGGTATCCCAGGGCAACGGCCGGATAGCCATGACAGTCGTGGTACATCGGAAGCCGGGCCCTCAAACGATGCCACAGCGGCTCCTGGAGCAGAAGAGAAAATCCAAGATGGTGGCAGTGACAGGAGCAGAAAGCAAGGAAAAGAAGATGAAAGTGAAGGAATGCCCAGTACTTCTTCTAGGGGAGCTATCCAGAAGCAACGCAGGTATGAATTGATGTACTGTATACTATCATAATACACTCATGCTCATAATTATGGAATATTTTAGAAAAATTTTAGAAGTTGCCATTTTTCGATGAATGGTACATCTGAGATCCTTAAAAATTGCTTGAAATTGGCTTTATCCTTTAAAAGTCTTTGATTCATATTTGTCCTCAAAAAGTCCGTGAAATGTGCTTGAATTTAAATCAAGTGCTTCAAAATTTTGAATTTTGAGCAAACTGTAAATTTCTCTTGTGAAAGTCTTACCTGGTGATTAAATATTGAAGTATCATACTAGTTACAGAATAGCAATTTTATGGCAATCATTGAAAATGAAATTATGGACTTGAAATTCATTTAAAAGTCTGTAAATATCAACTCTTCAAGCTTGTACAAACAGCGCCACAGTATTTCTGTCCACTTTAGGCAAGTAGCTGCTGATACAGGTTTGACTGAATCTCAACTTGTTTCATTTTCCCATCCTGTTTTCATGAATAGTGAGAGCAGCGTATCAATGACGTGTAGTGAGTCCGACAGTGAGGATGACGAATTACAGCTAGGACCAGAGAGGGAGAAGAAGTCACCACATGTGAAAGGAGCTCAAGAAAAGTATGTACACAAATGTTTCATGTTCAAGAGAGCCAACAAACATTACTACTTTAACCCTATCTCTGCCGGGATATTTTGGGAGATCATATGGGCCGGGGGTGGGGGGGGGGGCCTCACAGGACCCCCCCCCCCCCCTTCAGATCTCAGCCGTCAACCGCGCGATCGTGACGAAAATTGGCACGCATGTCGCTGGCAATCTAATTTACAAAAAAGTATAATTAGTTTTTTTCTTGAAAACTGTTTGTAGTTAATTATGCTAATTTATGAATAACTAATCTGTGAAATCATACTTTTTGCTCTAACTCACTAATTAAAGCTCGAAATGTGCTAATTCTTGGTGCAGAGACCCTTTGTGGTGTTCGTAGCAAATGTACCTGATAAAAAATGTGATATTAGAATCAATTTCTAATGTATTTTATTGTTTTTCTCGATGAAATTTGTTGGTGACACTTATGCAATCATAAACAACGTAAAATCAAGTAATTTGAATCAGTAAAAGCAAAAATATTCACACATTTATGATTTTTGGCTGAAAACACAATTTGTATTGAAATTGTACACAAAATCATGTTTTTCAGCAATTTTTGGTGTGACATGCCTGTGGGATTTGTCACCCTGCAACAAATTTCAGTTATCTTTGGAACCGGATGAAGTTTCTTTTGTTTGTCATTTGTTGCCCTGTTTGTTTATTTGTATTTTTATGAAAACAAATCAAAATTCCTTATTCTATAACCAATCACACATGTACAACCACACAAAAAACTTTAGGGGGGCTTAGAATTTCAAATGCGTATTCGGGAATGTTAATCCTGTTCGGAAACTCACTTTGCTATTATCATGATTATTGAAACCCAATTCCTTGTTTTGTTTTGTTTTTAATGTTTAAACATTGAGGAAATTTATAAATTTCGGAATATATCGTAGAGTATTGTATATTTTGTTTCATTGTATATTTTATTTAATATATTTCTAATTAAACATATCAAATGTTATTTCTTCGTGATTAATTAACATTTATGAACGCATAGAAAATTATAGGGGTAGGGTTTGGCTTGATTGAACTCTAAAAATGTATTTGTGGTGTTTTTCAGGAACTGTTTTTGGCATTTTTGCCTATTTAATTTTTAAACCATGATGAATGTTGTTTTCGTATGGTTTGTTCTTGTAATGTTTATATTTTGTGTAGTATTGTATTTATATCGTTGTCTATATGTGTGTGAAAACACCAAATTTTCTTTGTTTTTAAACATTTGGACAATAAAATGAATTGAATTGAATTGATGTATATTCTTTACAATGCCTCTGATCATTTCTGCAAGTAAAGGAATACTTTTTGTTTTGCAGGGCAGGGTGTATACCTTTCAGGGAGTTTAAAAATATTTTTTCCACAAGCAGAAAGTCGGGGAAAATCATTTATTCAGATATCTTTAAAATCCTTGGCTTATTTGTTGAATTAACGCTTGCTAGTGTTTTGATGATGTATTTTTACACACATTAAAAATGTAAAAACGGTCATGGAAATTTACAGTTTTCTGCTCTGGAATGTGGTGGAAAGTCAGGGAATTTTGAAAATGTGTAAATGTACGAACCCTGACTGGGAAATTCTGTGCAGCGTTGTTATTTGTTTACTTGTTTCTCCTCTTTACCCATTACACCAGACCAAAAGAACGTGTCCGATCTGAAGCTGAGCTGCGACTGAGGGAGCTCTTCCGTACTCGTAAAGACGAACGCGAGAAAGAGGCACAGATTATGAGAAATGTGTATTCACCGGCCGTTGATATGGTCTACAGGGGACATAGGAATTCACGGACTATGGTAAGAGTGGAGCTACTTCTCTCTTTGAGAAATTTTCAATAATGTATAGAAAATCACTGGATTGAAATTTATATATTTTTTTTTCTTTTCCCCATTAATCTGTTTTAAAAATTGAACAAACATATGCATTATTTGTGCCTGCATGCATCAACAGAACTGCCCCCCCCCCCCCCATGACAAAATGGCATAACTGACATTTTGGTATTTTGGAGATATTGAGCAAAATGCATAACTGACATTTTGGTGTTTTGGAGATATTGAGCAAAATGCATAACTGACATTTTGGTGTTTTGGAGATATTGAGCAAAATGTATTTTGTTCAACACATAAAGCCCTATCAGTGTCCTTTTAACCCTAAACCACCGGGCGGGGGGGGGCGGGCGGGGGCGGCCATAATGGACCCCCCTCGACAAATTCGGGCGGATACAACTGCACGGCAAAATTTTTTTTGAGCCGCCGCCGTTCACTTGGCTTTGTTACTTTCAAGTCTCGATGCATCATTTAAGACACATTTTCGAAAAAAATCGGACGCCGTTACGACGTGCACGACTTTTTGTACATTGCATGCCCAACTCCACAAAATTGCTCAAAAACGGTGCGATGATTTTGTGTAGCAAAATCGAATGCAAATTTGTGTTTTCAGCCAAAAATCATAATGTATGATTAATTTTTACTTTTACTGGATGAAATGGATTAAGTTTATGCTGTTTATGATCGCAAAAGTGTCCCCGACAAAGTTCATAGAAAAAATAATAAAAAACAAAAGGTCGAAAAAACATTGAAATACATAAGAAATTCACAAAACAATAAAATACATAGGAAATTAATTCTGATTCGGCAAATTAGTTTACATCCGGCTGTATGCGCGTGCAAATTTTCGCGGCGATCACGCGATCTGCGGCCAAGATCTCAAGGGGGGGCTAAAGTGTCCCTGACAAAGTTCATCGAAAAAATAATAAAAAACAAAAGGTCGAAAAAACAAGGAAATACATTAGAAATTCACAAAACGATAAAATACATAGGAAATTAATTCTGATTGGGCAAATTTTTTGTAGAAAATTGTTAGAAATGCCAAAATGAATATTTTCACCAAAAATTAGCATTCTACTAGCTATTGTAAGCGAGATATAGGCAAAAACATTTCATACACTTATTTGCATAATTAATTACTTAAAAAATATAAAAAATCAATTTTTTGAAAATTTTACTATTCAGTCTTGTAGTTTACATCCGGCTCTATGCGCATGCAAATTTTCGCGGCGATCGCCAGTGTATTCTGCCGGCCATAGCATCCTCTAAGGGGGGTATAATGCCCCCCCCCCCCCCCCCCCCCCCCCCCCCCCCCCCCCCCCCCGCCCCCCCCCCCCCACCCCCCCCTCTCCCGCCCCCCTACCCCCCCCCCCCCCCCCGGTGATAAGTACAGACCCAGAATATAGCCCGTGTTTATCTTTTTAGAGGTTAACCAAGCGGCATTATGACAACAACAGGATCACTTCTAATTAATATTTGTTTTGTTCTGCATGTTTAACATGATGTATCGAGTCCCCTACACTATATAACTCAATTTTGAAAAAAAATGTCATTTATGCCCTTTTGTCATGGGGGGCAGAGAAGTAGAAGTGCAAATATGATGTGTAAATATGTGTAAAAAGAGTTAGACTTCGAAAAGTTAATGGTTGTTTTAATTTCTGCCATTAAAGGCAAGGTCCACCATGACGTTTAGTTGGTTTTGATAAAAGCAGAATAATGAAACATTAATGAAAGTTTGGCGAAAATCTACTAAAGAATAGCGAAGTTATGAACTTTCAAAATTTTAATTTTGTGACGTCACATACGAGCAGCTCCTTATATGTCATGTAATATTCATTCAATAAATTGCCGCTTTTTATTGGTTTATAATAAGTGAATTTTTTTTCATAGAAGCACATATAAAATGTTTCTAATTATATATTGAATGCACAGGTAACATCATTTTCAATTTTCTGAGAAAATGGTACTTTATTACATGACAATGGGGAAGCTGCTCGCACGTGACATCACAAATCTAAAACTTTGAAGGTTCATAACTCTGCTATTCTTTAGTGAATTTTCGCCAAACTTTCATTAATATGTTTCTCTCATTGTTCTGCTTTTATTAAAACCAACTTGACATCAGGGTGGACCTTGCCTTTGAATTTTACAAACATTTTTCTTCTTGATGTTGGTTTTCTTCAAAAGATAGCGTTCATTCCCCCTCCTTCCCCTACCATTACCACCACCCTTTGTTCTTGTCTTCATCAGATAAAAGAAGCTAATTTCTGGGGAGATCACTACATCGTCAGCGGGTCGGATTGCGGACACATCTTTATCTGGGATCGTTACACTGCCGAACTGGTTATGCTGTTAGAGGGCGACAAACACGTCGTGAATTGTATCCAGCCCCACCCCTTTGATCCCAGTAAGTCCAACCTTTCCAGCAAGAGAAATAGACATTTCTGTAATATTGGATGGCTTTGAGGTAGACACAAGGAAATATTGTACGACTTGTGACAAATATCGGACGAGTCGCAGGTGAGTCCGATATTTTCATAAGGAGTACAATATTTTCTGTGTCCACCGAAAATGAGCTATCCAATATTATCATTATTATCTAAATCCTCTAGAAAATTATTAAAATAAAAATTTAATAAAATTATGTACAAATCATCGAATCTTTGGATGGCGACCACTGCCCACTCTGATTTCATTCTTCGTGTGAGAACTTGTAATTCTTCTTCTTATTCAACAGAAATCACATCTTCTTCTATGATTTAGTAAATTAAGCAAAGCAAGCACACAGAAGTAATGATATAGGGTGATTTAAAACAAATGGTTAAACTTATAATGCATTATTTGTGTGGAAAACTTGATTTTAACCCGTAAACAAATACAAAAGTACCCGGATATATATGATATTTTTCCTCAGCGTATGATATTTTCGATATCACATGCATCTCACGGCAGCACGTATACGCGCATTCCTTTGCGCGCGGGATACGCGATAATATCACAGCGCTTGAAACCACCCATTTAGATAATAATTGTCTATATGATATAGATACATTAGATTGATATATTAATAGATAATCAATTATGCATAATACCATAAAATCTATGCATGTATAAGATAGAGAAAGATAGGTAGATAGATAGATAGATGTGACAGATGGATGGATGGATAGATAGATAGATAGATAGATAGGTAGATAGATAGATAGATGTGACAGATGGATGGATGGATAGATAGATAGATAGATAGATAGATAGATAGATAGATAGACAGATAGATGGATAAATTGAAAGCAGGTAGATAATAACTATTGTATGAATTGTAAGATGTACCAACTAATTTTTCATCTTATCTGTATGGGAATTGTGCTATAATAGGAAAGGAAATTGGTATTGTAATTTAAAATGCAATGAAATGAAATTAAATGTAATTCTTTGTCTGTCTCCTTCCTCCCTTTCCCTCCTACAATTATAGTTCTAGCTACCAGTGGAATTGATTACAACATCAAACTATGGACACCCCTGGCTGAGGAACCGTACTTCCCTGACAATGCAGTTGAGGTGAGATGGTTTTTATTTACTTAAATTATCTTTTATTCATTCATTTATTATTATTGTAATTATTTTACAGATGAACAGTCATATGGTTTCACTTTAAGAACAAAATGCTGATGGCAAGGTGAATGAAAGTAAATCGTGAAACAAAAGAAAAGCAAACAAACAAGAAAGAAATGAATGAATAAATAAAGAATTCAGTATTGCAATCAAGTTGAGTTGAGTCAATGGGGGTCGAGTCATGAGTCAAGTTGAGTCAAGTCAAAATAGTGCTTCAAGTGAAGTTGAGTCATGACAACACTGAAAGAATTAGATAAATCAATGAATAAATACATTGGTAAATACATATATATATATATTACAAATTAAAATGTAAAATAAATCAATGAAATTTAAGGCAAAATGGGAGACAGAGTAAATCAGGAAGCTATGAATCAATCAATCTTATTACCAAAAGGAAAAAATATGTTTTTTTTTACAAAGATTAACATACCTTCATCTTTTTTAAACATTTAAGGTGATGAGAATCAATGAGTTAATGTTGGAAGAGACCCGAGATACTATCACAGTGCCTCCATCATTCATGCTGCGGATGCTGGCATCATTGAATCATCTTAGATCAGGTAAGTGTGTGAGATGATGATGATGATGATGATGATGATGATGATGATGATGATGATGATGATGAGGATGAGGATGAGGATGAGGAGGAGGAGGAGGAGGAGGATTAAGATGATCCTGATGACGATGATGGTGATGATGATGGTGGTGATGATAAGAATATTAATTATGAAGTAAAGATGACTATGATGATGATGATGATAAGATGATGTTGATGATGATGATGATGATATTGATGTTGATGTTGATGATAATAATAAGAATATTGATTATGAAGTAAAGATGATGATGATGATAATGATGATGACTATGATAAGATGATGATGATGATGATGATTTGTGATGCATATGGTTGGCAGTATGATGATAGTAATCATATGATGTTACTAATGATCTGTTGAAATAGATTGATTAAATGCGATAAATCTCACACAATTCAAAACAGGAAGGAGTTGATTATGATAGTGAGAATAAGAATTATACACAAAACAAAAACAAAGAATAGAATAATGTATCATATTGAATTGTATAATGTGGATGCAAAAAAGGAGTGTGTCTCTCAGCCAAGTTCACATGACGTTTTCTTTCATCGCATCCAGTATAACAGCCCAATTTTGAAAAGTAGTGTACTTGTAAATAACTTGTAATACAAATTCCAGTCTATGTAAAATGTTGATTAATAATATTTTTGTACTCATATTCTTAAGCCATTGTGGACTACTCCCAATTTTGTGATTTCCCTCTGAGGTGAAATTTCTTTCCCATTTATTTCAGATCGGAGAAGATCGCAGGATCCTCAGTCAGCTAGTGAGAGCTCAGACGACTAAACAGCCAACTCCTGCCTGCACCGACAGTAACACAAACTGGATCAATATGTTATATACGTCAATACGTTATACAATTCAGCATGGCAAATACAAACATTAAAGGGAAATGAAACTCACAACCCTATCTACATTCAAAGAAAGATAAGAGAGAGAGAGCAAATAGTGATAGGTGGAGCAAATTTGACTAAATCGCTCAAGAGTTATGAACGTACAAAGTTTATTTAATGCTTAATATGGGAGCTTCTTCAATTGGCAAACTCTGAAACATTTGTAGATTAAACTGTTGAGAACTCCCATTGGTTTAGTGTACAAATTTTCACACATTTACATTTTTCTGAAATATCAGACCAATGTCTTTCAGAAAAGAAAGAATCATTTTTGTTCACACATACTTGTAAAACAAGCACAAAGAAATCAGATTTTTGATTTAAAAAATGAGAATGAATGATATGTGTACAAAACCAATGAACAAGTCTCCATACCTTTATTTCAAAAAGTGGTAGAATTTCCAAACTAAGAATCCTCCATAATAATGATTTAATAAACTTAGAACAATGATACCTTTTGAACGGTTCGACAAAATTTACTCTGAATGCAGTTTGATGAAGGTGGGTATCATTTCATTTTAACTCTAAAAACAAATCCTTGTCACATACCACAGTATTGTTTCACCGTGTTTACCGTTAGTGTTGCACGACTAAGTCACCAAAAGTCGGAGTCGTGACTATTGTCGTGGAGTCGCGACTCCGACTTTAGAAATGCCAGAATCTACTCCATGTAATTACATATGTATGCCATATAAACCAGTCAAAATATCAATAACAATGTGTGGGACTATGGTAGAAAGTCAATTTTTGAATGATCGTAATAAGTTCAAAAGTAATTTTCAAAATGAACTAACCATTAATGAGATTGGACAACAATAGACTGCTTTTGCATCGAAATCATTGAAGGAGGACACTGAACAGTCATTGTATAGGTTGTAGTATGCTTCTTTTTACCTATTGATCATACCAACAGAACCGAATGCCAAGAGTCAGCAAATAGTCGGAGTCGCGACTTTTGATCGGCGACTAGTCGACTCCCAGAAATCCTGGACTCGTGCAACACTATTTTCCATTATGTGCACTATCCACATCTAAAGCATTTATCAGAGTGTTAATTTTCATGTAACATGGAAAGTTGGGTTGGGAGTGTTTCACCTTTGTTGAAAGATATATCATAAATCTATAAATCTACAGCATTTTAACTAATTCAGTCTTGTGAGGTATTAATTAATTTATACTATTCTAACACAATATTACTACTATCTAATCTGTAGTTGTACCACTATCATGTACGGTAAAGTGTCCCAACTTACGTTGGTATTAAGGTAAAATTTAATTTCAGTATTATGTAGATCATAGACATCCCTTTGCTCTAATTTTATGTAATTTTAACAAGTAGTGATAACTTGTCAACTTTATGGGATTGTTCACATTTTCCCCATTTTTATCCCCATTTTATCGACTTCATGTCCATTCTTCTTACATTTTTTTCAGTTATCACAGTCGTGGCTCTGCTACTTAGTTGTATGCTAATCAGACTTCAACTTACTGAGGGATTGTTTTTGACAACAAAAAACACCCCATTTTACCATATTTGTCAAGTTTTAAGCATGACTTCTGTATGTTGGATTTATCCCAACTCTTTCATTAACAGAATATAGTTAGAATAATCATATTAATCTAAATTTAATTCATTTAAAGGCATTGGATCTCATTTGCAAACATCCCCGCAGACCAGGAAAAGATAACCCATGCTCTTAGGCTATTGATGAAGGGCATGTCTGTGAAATCTGGGGGTCAGTGATTGCCTAGAATTTAAAAAATGCAAAAGAAAAGCAATAGCCGTTTAGTGTACGTTCTGTGGTAGGAATTTTTTTCTCGCGAGAAAAAATTCAAATCTGAGTCTAACAGTCACTATAATTCCACTAAAACTGAGTTTCTAGCTCCTATATTTTGCTAAAGGTTCCCAGATGGCATTTTCTTCTAAATGTCATTGTATTTACACAATGTTGATTTTTAGGCATGCAAAAGAGATCTCCTGCCTTTAATGTCAGAATTGCTACCAGTGCTTGAGAATGAACAGTTTTCAAAAGATTGTTATGGAGATCATTCTATGATATCATTTTAATATGTCTGAAATAATCTATCTTTCTATAATTTGTCTTTTTTTATATGAGTGTGGTACAATTATATGCATAATACAGCTTAATGTCATGTGTATTCAAATGTTTCTTTTTCAATTCAGAGGTATTATTTTCCAATAGTTCATCTGCTAAAAGTTTTAGCCAGTGCGTGATTGTAACTGTATTTATATGGTTAAAAAATGATTCCCTATTACGACATTTTCACATGTTCTAAACTGCTGATACCTATTTATAGCAAAATTCAATCAGAAATATAAAAAACTGGACTACCAACTCAATGAAACCAGCAACCTCAGATTTAAATTGTCCTAAATTTTCATGGAACATCATTTTGGGGGATAAAAAGTCATCATTATGCTGTGACTTACTTATGTCTAAGCTGCAAACACTATGAAGAAAAGGCAAAGAGCAACATGCTTCAGTGAAAGATTAATTATAACAAACCAACTAATACCGGGAGTAAATTACAGTGTTGTATTCGAGACCACAGGTTCTCAGGCCGAGGCCTCCCCAAAACATCAACTTTCCATAGGGTTGGTACACGTGACTCGGACCGAGACCGCGAGACCGAGGCGGCTCTAAAACACAACTTTCCATAGGGTTTGTACAGCAGTGACTTGGACCCCCCGAGACCAGGGTAGCGAGGGGACGAGTGAGGCCGTGAGCTCTAAAACACACTTTCTCATAGGTTTGTTACACGGAGCTCTAGACCGAGGACCTAGACCCGAGCCGCTCTATAGAGACACCCAAGCTTTGGCCCATAGGGTTGTACAGGGTACTCGGACGAGAGCGGGGGAAACCGAGACCACGTCTATAAACGACAACCATTTCCATAGGTGTTGTACACGTGACTCCAGAGCGAGGACCGAGCCCGAGGCCCCAGTGGCAGGTGGTTGGGGGCGGGGGGGGGCGGGCGCGATGAGGCGTGGGGGCGGCTGGGGGATTGCGGCGGGGGACGGAGGGGTAAGGGATGCCGGGGTTGATGGTGGCGGGGGGGGGGGGGGGGGCGGGTGGGTGCTCTAGAACACTAACGGCTTTGCCGGTAGGAGTTGTACATGATGATCGACCATGGATAGGGAACCGAGAACCGGTGCACTAAACACACCTTCCATGAGGTTTGTAACATGTGGACTCAGTATGACCGAGGGACCGTATACCGAGGCCCGCTCTAAAACACAATTTTCGCATAGGGTTTGTACATGTGACTCTGGACCGAGACCGGAGCCGCTCTAAAACAAACTTTCCATAGGTTTGTACGTGTGACTCGACCGGACCGGACGCGGAGGCCGCTCTAAGAGAACACAGCGGCGGCCTGACCTTCCATAGGGTTTGCACACGTGACTCGGACGAGACCGGAGACGCGAGGTCCGGTCTAAAGAGAGCAACCTTTCACAGCAGGGTTTAGTAGCCGTGAACCGGACCGAGACCGAGACCCCAGGACACACAGGAATAGTCCCAAGGCCGGTCCCTTGGATTACAAAACGCAGTGATTTCAATGGTAAGATCAAAGATTGTGGATACGTTATTTCTGAGTACTGGTAAATATACAGATATCATGAAATGTTTGTGCTTGCTCATGAGGTGTCCACCATACTTGGTAGCAATTGCTGGAGTTTATCCAGTTATTTGTAGAATGGTAGCTGATCTGGGTTAGAAAAAAAAAAAAAACAAAAGGTATTATCTGTCAGTAATCTACGGAGAGTGGGATTAAATATTATAGTATGTCTGGGTAGTGAATGGATGTCGATTTGCGCAAAATGGATGTCAGTGCGCAAGTACATTCAATGTTTGTGCAGAGGATGTTATTCACATGTAGTAGGCGATAATTGATATGCATTTACTGACAGAAAAAGGTGGAATGTTTTTATACTTGTCAGGTGTGTCACGACATGTATAGTGTATATCAAGCTGATTCCAGAACATGGATTGTTTTATAAATTATTGACCAAAGTTGCTTGGAACCTGTAATGAGAAATGGTCTTTTTATCGCTGTTTTATTGTAGATATTTGTGATAGAGACTTTGTCCATACGCGGAAGTAGTCATTTATTTTATGTCCAAACACATGCATAAGCCGAATGCTCAATATTATGTGTGTTGTAATATGAAAGTATATGTGGTGTGTGTGATGGTGTGTGTGGGTGGGTGTGCGTTGTGTCGGTGGTAGTGTGTTGTGTGGTGTGGTGTGTGTGTTGTGTGTGTGTGTGTGTGTGTGTTTGTGGTGGGTGTGTGTGTGTGGGTAGGTACAGTGCATGTTGTGTGTCGTGTGTGTAGTGTTGGGCTAGGATACATGCCATGTGTGTTTGGTGTGTGTTGTGGGGGTAGGTATCAGTGCATATGTGTGTGGAGGGGGGGGGAGGGGGGTGGTATTGTGTGTGAGTGTGGTGTATTCCCTAAGAGCTGGCTTGGTGGGTATAACATAGAGTTAGAGCATGAGACATTTGTGAAAGTTATTTCATTCATAGAGAAGCATCATTAAAGTTGATGTCGATCGGGTGGGGAAAAGCAAAGATATGACCCCACAGTGTTGTGATCTTGTGTGTAACCCTACCTATGTCAGATATGTGGGTCAAATATTGTTTGATCATCCGCAATGCAAAGATAAACCCATAATTTCATCTCCTCACAAACATTTACCCACAAGTGCACACTACACACAAAACAAACACACGACACACACACCTGGACAAACAGACACACAAACTGCTAAAATGACCCACATTTTTCACGTTCTGACTGATATCTAATCCACAATAGGAGCGTAGGGCATGGACCAAAAAAAGCTCTAGAAAAGTTTCCGTAGTCTCCAGAGTGGTATTTCACAATAGCATTACATGAATTGGATTAAGTTATGAAGTTGCTGATGAGTAAAAACGGTTTGTTGTCCAATTTTTACATGCGCATGATGAGATAATCGACTTATTAGCGGCAAATTCCTCAGTCCCGAATCGCAGAGAGGAATTCACAGTTATTAGCGATTTCAGCAGACACGAACATTACTCACTAGATGCTCTTTACAGGCTATGTCAGTTAATAAATCATGGAATGCTTGTGACTCTATGAACATTGAATGCACTGCCATTGGAATGTAGCTGGTGTTGGTATGAGTGTGTGCAGGTATGTAATGTGGTATGTATTATGTGGCTTGTGTGTGTGTGTGTGTGTATGTATGGCGTGATGAGCATGTGATTTCAATTCATACATTTGTGCATGTATTATGCGTACATTTGCTTAAGTGTGTTCGTTTGTGACATAAATCTACAAAAGTGATCCTTAAAAAAGGAGACATTTTTGTTGTCGGGGCTTAAATTTAACCCAAAATGTCCGGGCGATTAACTTAAGATCTATTTCCAAAATCTGTATAAAAAAGTTAATTCAGTCATCACAGACAAACGGCACATACCAAGGTAAAACAATTTTTCTTTTCTGTATTAGTTTATTCGCCACAAAACTAAAAAAATACCGTTCCATGCTTCATAAAGACTAAAGTTACCGCAGCCACTTACACAATAGATACAATTTGAAAGTGCATACAATTACTATCTCTATACGATACATTTTACATTTGTTTACAGCTATAATCATAACATGGCTCTAACGTAATTTTAATGTTACACTGGTGACGTGTTTCAATGTGTGGGAGGCATATATAAAGTACTGGTTTGTTACCAAGTCGACCAGTTTGTTCATGTTACGAAACAAATGTTCATTCAAAGATAAACTTTAAACTCATTCATTCAAATAACTTGGCAGCCTTGGTCCAATAAGTTGATCGCAATAAGTCATGGCAAGAATGTGTCAAAAGATTTATGGGTCAAATACAACATCGAAGATGAGACTTTAAATAATAAATCTTTAACTGGTTTTACAATTTTTTTACATAGCATTTTACACACAGCATCAGCATTTTTTCTTGCAATTTACGACAGGCTATCGAAGGCAATACATAGGGTCACTAAAAAAAGTGAACTTGTTAATTTTTTGTTGACATGCTGTATGTGGTGGCACAAATTACTGTGTGGTTTTGAACATAAGTGCTCACTTGACTATAATCGAATCCCCCTATCCTCCCCTCGACCTCCCAAAAAGAAAACATAAGCACTTTCAGAGTAAAAGTGTCCGCACTATGGTAACACTACATGTCAGGACATTTACCGATGGAAATACCTGCACAAAACATAAAATAATGTTAGAAAAATATATATCTTTTAAGTTCCTATTAAAAAAAAATGACTCTCTAATGGTACTTACTATATCATCTAAAGCTCTACAAGAGACTTGTACATGTGAAGCTTCATTTAACAAATACATAACCTCACGGCAATCCTTATTAGCCATACAACATTACACATCTAGCTTAACACATAGATGAATCCTGAGAAAATAATAGTGTATATACTTCGTAAGTATATACATATATTAATTTACAAGAATTGTTGAATAAATGATATCTTTTCTATCAATAATTTTTGGTTTACTCATACTCAAAAATCTTCTGACACACCAATGTGTGCCTGCTCGTTCATCTTATTTTAATAACATTTTTTTTCATTTTACGGTACAGAATTACAATTCTCTAAGATGTCTTCATGCAACTGGAATATTATACACAGTACTCAATCCTTGGCAACAAATTTTGAAGTGAATGACAGAGAATATTTAGTACATTTATTATAACATTGATAGAAAAAATAAACAAGTTTCTTCCCAGAATGCACATTTTGATAGATAATGTGTGCGAACAATAGTTACGTTGAGCATGCCATTTCTTAGTCAACTGATTATGTCATGCACAGTATACAATGTATATGCAACACATAAGGTATAAGTACATCAAACATATGTGAAAGGGCATTTCATCATCATCACGCATCATCATCACGATCATCAATCACAAACATCATCATATAATCATTTTTTCATATCAACAACATCATCATCATCAACATCATACGATTTCATTGTCCAAATTTCCAACACTTTGGAGTTGGACACTTAGTTTCTTTTTACTGGGCAATTGCAATGGAAAAATATTCAAAATATACATATTTAAATGTAAGGGAATCATAAGATAAAGAATATTTTATTTGTTCTTAAGTCCATGTATGTAGGCCGATGAGGTATCTCACCGAAAGAAACGGATCTTATAAATAATTTCTTTACATGTGCTCCATTCGCTAATTGGGCCAAATCTCCAAGTACAATACTACAATGATTTGTTGTTGTTGTTTTTGAGCACGTCATTCAAGATTGAATATTTACCCTAACATGCGCGTAAATATCGAATATTTACGTACCATTTACACAAAAATCAATGTACATGTCCCGTCATAAATAATTGCCTAAGACATTGAGCAGTTTTGAAGAAAAATGAATAAGACAATTGATGTGACAATAGGCCGGCAGTTTAATAATTCTCTATTGGATGATGCAGCACTTGGGGTATAATATAAATTTAGGCAACTATACTAGTATGCTGTATCTCAGTAGATCGACTAAGGCAAATACTGATTGGGGTATAAAGTTTACTTGGCAATTATTCTGATGAGGGTGAAGATATTACAATCAATCCACTTAATATATTCCTTGAGTAAATTAATGACATCCAGCAAGACTAGTAAATCAACATATGGTATACATCAAGCAGGCCACGAATCTGTTGGCAATTACGACAAGAATGTGGTTTTTGACTCAATATTCTATAATACCATGGCAAAGCGAGATCTTGGTATACAATGCACATCAAGAATTACTTTCTAAATCAAAGGATTGCACTTGTGCGGCAAGTAATGTTCAAGAGTGGGATAATAATACATCCAAGCAGCTGTACCAATAAGTAAAGAGTCAAACTATTAAACAAAAATCACATATCTCACGGTACATTGGCTGTTAACAACACATGTAGATCGAAACTTAAACTTTCTGATCTTACTAACCAACTTTTGCAAGAAAAGCTTCTTTCTCATAACTGTAATTACCTACAAAATATCATTCGTGTTAAGTTCGAGTCGCCACAAAAAGTCTTAATTAAACCCTACACACAAACCACTATATATAGACTGATCTAAACAGCCAAATTTGTTTAGAGTTCTATGCATTGATCCTCATGAAAAGGAAGAAAAATTAGCCAACAAAGATAATTATATGAATAAGTAATCGCTGTAATTAAGTTAAAAGTGCACAAGATACAAAATTGGTCACAGAAACTTATAAGGTTTTCCTAGAGAACAAAATAACGCAGTTAACACAGAAATTTCATGTGTATATAATTCTGTTAATTTCCACATGTACTAAATATAATCTATACAGGAAATAGCAGTATTAGGATCCTATGTAGTAATAAAGATAAAGTTCTCAATCAGCAGCTATAATACATCCAGTAGTGGATACATATTTATTCATAACTGACCATATTTTATGCCCTACTGCAAATTGTTGAAATTTGTAATCCAAACCTGTGTTATCATATACAGTTTACAGAAAGTATGAGAATGAAAGAGTAACATTCTTGCCAGTTTTTAAGGGAAAAAGTGGCAAGTGATTATTAGAGAATTTTTACACACCAAATCAAACACCAGACGGAGGAATGCAAAGTCATATAATTTGAATAGATCAGAATTTCAAAAAACAAAATTCTTATACAACACTACTTGGTCATGTTATGTGTATTATTTCACTGGAAAACGAAGATGAAGGAATGTTGATTTTTTATGACAAATTGTTTAGTATTCCCCGCCAGCAATCTTTTTACTCATATTTAAAGAATTTGGATGATTGTTTCATATACAGTTTAATGCCTTGTATTTGTAATGTTTCAACTTGTATCGCCTTATTTAATCAACAATGCCAGACAAAATTTTGCCACAACCAAGCCCACTAACAAGGCCCACAGAGGTTACTTATAATTGTCTAGGTTGGAAAATCTACCTACACCAGGAGGTCTCACTACACACACTTTGAATTGCACAGGATAGTCTGGCCAAGTGACTGACAAGCTGAACAATATATGCAACGACAAGACTGCAGTGCCGGCATATCTGGCACAGTAACCAGTTATCATAGAGACCTATCATAGAGAAACTTTACATTAAAGTAGTGACCAGATTGGGAACACTTAAATGCCTCAGAAGAAGCCCAAATTGAGTTGAAATATATACGTGAACACACAGCTGGAGGAATCTCCGCAGCTGAAGGATTTGTTCTCTAGATATTGTTTCTTAAGGAGAATCAGCATGAACATATATTTAAATTCTAGTCGGTGGCAAATAAAAAATAGGACCCATAGAGAGCCAGCTACAGCGGTGTTTGCCTGCCACGAGGGATATTGACATTAGTTATTTTAGATGAGACAATGTTTGACTACAAAGATTTTCACAGAGAATCCTTGCATAGTTTACTTGATTTCTAGAGTAGTTTACCCTTAATCCTACCGGGGGGGGGGGGGGGGGGGGGAGGGCTCTAGTGCCCCCCCTCGACAAATTCTACGATAACGCCGCGCGATCAAATTTTTTGACCGCCTGTTCACTGGCTTTTTACTTTCAAGTTTCGGCTTCCATTAAGACCATTTTCGAAAAAATCGGATTACCTGTTATGACGCGTGCGCGTGACTTTTGCGTACATGCAATGCAACTCCAAATTGCTCAAAAACGTGATTTGTGTACCAAAATCAATGCAAATTTAATGTTATTTCAAACCACAACAAATTATGATTATTTTTACTTTGCTGGTTGAAAATGGATTCAAGTTATGCTGTTTATAATCGCGAAAAGTGTCCCGTACAAAATTTCATGAAAAATAATACAAAACAAGAAATGAAAACAAGGAATACATAAGAATTCACAAACAATAAATCATAGAAAATTAATTTTGTTCGGCAAATTTTTTTTTTTAATAGATATTGTTAATGAAGTGTCAAAATGAACTATTTTCACCCAAAAAATTAGATTCTACTACTATTGTACAGCGAGAATTAGCGAAAACATAATTCATGTACCTTATTTGGCAATACATAAAATATAGAAAATAATTTTTTGAAAATTTTACTGATACAGTCCTTGTAGTTAACATCCGGCTCAATGCGCGTGGCGAAATTTTCGCGCGATCACGGCGATCTGCCCCCCCCCCCCTCCCCGGTATATAAGTAGACCAGAAATAGCACCGTAGTTTAGGGCTTAAGCCCAAAGTTGAGGACTACCGCCAATTCTGTCATTTGCGCTTAACAAATAAGATAGAATTATACTGGGTCAACTCTTTTTTGTAATTACTCTTTTTCCTTTGTGCACTCAACTGAGGAATATGTATATTTCATTAATATTGCAGTAAATCTGCCTGGCATAATTCACTGATATCTTTATCTACATCTTGAACTAATTCTCTTCATTCTTTACATATGTCATTTTCATGGTTTTTTTAAAATTTATCACCATGCAGCATACTTTAAGACATTGACAACCAAGATCCAAGCTTTTGTGATAATAGATAACAGGGACTACTTATAATTACCAGAGGCTTTAGAAAGAAAATGAGTGGGTGCGGGAAGAAGATGGTAGGGAAGGCAGGCAAGGTGGAAGGGTGGGAATGGTGGCTAGAAGGGAGAGTAATGTCACACGGAATGTTAGTTAAGTGCCACAAGCATAGAGAGTACATTTTAACATGCTGAACAAGATGCTAGGAGGGAACACAAGAACATCTTTACGAGATAGTGGGGTAGGAAAATAATGAATGAGCTAGTACTTTTAAACATAAAGTGACTTTAACAACAAATGACACCTATGATCAATGGTTGTAAATTTTCCTAACACATTTTAATGGATCCATTGGCCCACATAAGGGCATTTTTATGCATTTTTCTTGAGTATATATTGTAAACTTGATCTCTTAATATTTACATTATTTTTCTTTGTATATTCAATCATGTACCTACTGTTGTATAACTTGTGAAGTTTTGTTAATATTTTAAGTGAAAAGTGTGAATAAAATCAATTCAATACTACATCCTTTTAAAATTTAAACTGGGGGGGGGCAAGAGAACATCCCCTGTAAATTACTGGTATCACAATAATGACAATTCTTC
>JZLH01S0616522.1:118988-132827 GCA_001188425.1 Eucidaris tribuloides
CCTTTCCATAGGGTTTGTACACGTGACTTGGACCGAGACCGAGACCGAGGCCGCTCTAAAACACAACCTTTCCATAGGGTTTGTACACGTGACTCAGACCGAGACCTAGACCGAGGCCGCTCTAAAACACAACCTTTCCATAGGGTTTGTACACGTACCTCGGACCGAGACCGAGACCGAGGCCACCACAAATAGGCCTCAAGGCCGGTCTTGGATACAAAACCGGTGAATTTCATGTAGATCAAAATGTGTGATATTATTTCTGAAGTACTGGTGAAATATACACATACATGAAATGATTTGTGCTTCTCATATTGTCCAGATACTGGTAGAATTGCTGATTTATCCAGTTATTTGTAGAAAAATTTACTGATCTGTTACAATAGTATTATACTTCAGTTATTACCGGTGAGTTCAGGATTAAATATTGTAGTATTCTGGTATGAATGGATGTCATTTCCAAAATGATGGTCAGTGCGCAATGCATCAAATGTTCGTGCAAATGTTAGCAATGTAGTAGCATAATTGATATGCATTTACTGACAGAAAAAGTGGGAATGTTTATATTGTCAGGTGTGTGCAACATGTATAGTGTATATCACCAATTCCATGAACATGGATTGTTTATTAAATTATTTGACAGTTGCTATGGCAACCTGTATGAGAAATTGACTTTATCCTGTCTTTATTGTAGATATTTGTATAGAGACTTTGTATGCATACTCTGTTAGTCATGATTTTATTCCAACACATGCATAAGCCCAATGATTCAACATTGTGTGTGTTGTATATAATAGTTAATAGTATGTGTGTGTTTGTGTGTGTGTGTGTGTGTGTGTTTGGGTAGGTGCATGCATGTGTGTGTGTGGAGGGGTGTGGGTTTGTGTGCATGTGTGTGTGAGCGTGTGTATCCTTAGAGCTGCATTGTGGGATGATACATAGGTAGAGCATGACATTGTGAAGTTATTTCATTCATAAAAGCGGATTAAAATTGATGTGATGGGGTGGGGAATAGCTAAAGATATGACCCCACAGTGTTCAGTGTATGTGACTTGTGTGTAACCCTACTATGTCAATATTGTGGGGTTAAAATATTGTTTGATCAATCCCACAATGCAAAATAAACCCCATAATTTCATGCTCCACCAACGTTTACCCCACAATGTAGCACACTACTTACACACAAAAACAAACACACACACACACCTGGACATACAGACACACAAACTCTAAAATGACCCCACATTGTCATGTTCTACTGATATGCTTACTCCACAATGGACTGTAGGGCATGGACCAAAAAACGCTCTAGAAAAAAAAGTTCCGTAGTCTCCAGAGTGGTATTCAAAAACAGCATTACAAATTGATTAAGATGAAGTTTGCTGATGAGAAAAAGCCTTTGTTCTCCAAAGTTTACATGTGCATTGATGAGATAATTGACTAATTAGTGAGGCAAATTCCTCAGTCCCATTCATAGAAGAAGGAATCACAGTTAATAGTGATTTCACAGACACAAACATTACTCGCTAGATTGCTCTTCACAGCTATGGTTTTAATAATTATGAATGCCTGTGACTCTATGCATATTGGAATGCACTGCCAGAGAAGGTATTCTTTTGTATGAACCTAACAAAAGCAATTCATGCAGTTCTCCATTATTTATAGAATGGCTGCACTCAAATGCCACACCAAAATTCCTTTTCAGTTTTCAAACATCTGCGGTTTCACAAAAGCATTGTGACTGCATAGTTTGTCAAGCACTCCCAAGTTTGCGAATGAGGATATGACGGAATGACATTCCAGCCACGTAATTTATTTTTGCACACGGTGAAATTCCCCGGTGGTTTGTACACTGCTAAAACGTACTTGGTCACAAAATTATAAATAACCGTCATAATTAATTAATTTTCTCAAAAATGTGCACATGGTATAAGGATAACAAACCAGATTTATGGGTTTAGTAATATTTGAATAATTATTAGGGATTTGTAAAATACCACAGATGGGACTACAGATTTTCACGCAATTTGGCCTTGCCCTACCGACTATTACCCGTAAACCCCACAATATAGCTGGTGTTGGTATGAATTTGTGCAGGTATGTACATGTGTATGTATGTGTGTGTGTGTGTGTGCAGGTATGTACATGTGTATGTATGTGTGTGTGTGTGTGTGTGCAGGTATGTACATGTGTATGTATATGTGTGTGTGTGTGTGTGTGTGTGCAGGTATGTACATGTGTATGTATGTGTGTGTGTGTGTGTGTGTGCAGGTATGTACATGTGTATGTGTGTGTGTGTGTGCAGGTATGTACATATGTATGTATGTGTGTGTGTGTGTGTGTGTGTGTGTGTGTGTGTGTACGAGCATGTGATTTCACTTCGATACGATTGTGTGCATGTATGCGTGCATTTGCTCAAGTGTGTTTGTGACATAAATCTATAAAAGTGGATATTGAAAAAGGAGAAATTTTGTTGTCAGGGCTTAAATTTAACCCCCAAAATGTACCGATCACTAGATCTATTTCCAAAATCTGTATAAAATAATTTATTCATCACACAGACAAACAGCAACATACCAAGGTAATTTCTTTCTGTATTAGTTTATTCCCACAAAACTAGAAAGAATCCTTTCTTTCCCTGCTTACATAAAGACATGAAAGTTACTCAGCCACTTACACAATAGATACAATTTGAAAAAGTGCATACAATTATATTCTCTATACGATACATTTACATTTGTTTACATGCTATTAATCATAACATGCCTCTAACTGTAATTTTAATGTTACACTTGTACGTGTTTCAATGTGTGGGAGCATAATATAAAGTACTGTTGTTACCAAGTCGACCAGTTTGTTCATGTTACAAACAAATGTTCGTTCACAGATAAACTTTTAAATCATTACATTCAAATAACTTGGCAGCTGGTCCAATAAGATGACTCGCAATAAGTCATGCAGAATGTGTCAACAGATTTATGCAAATACAATATCGAAAGATGAGACTTTAAATAAATAAATCTTTAACTGGTTTTACATCTTTTTTACATACATTTTTACACCACAGCATGCAGCACGTTTTCTGCAATTTACACAGGCTATTGAAGGCAATACAAGGGTCACTAAAAAAAAGTGAACTTTTAATTTTTTGTGACATGCTGTATGTGTGGCACAAATTACTGTTGGTCATGACATAATGTTCTCACTAACCTATAATCATCCCCCTATCCTCCCGTCACCCCCCCCCCCAAAAAAAAAAAATACATAAGGCACTTTCCAGAGTAATTGTCCCACTTATGGTAAAACTACATGTCAGGACATTTACCATGGAAATACCCACAAAACATAAATATAATTAGAAAGAATATATATTTTTCAGTTCCTATTAAACAAAAAATGACTCTCTATGGTACTTACTATATCATCTAAGCTCTATAGAGACTTGTACATGTAAAGTTCATTCAACAAATACCATAACCTCATAGGCCAATGCCTTATGTACCATACAATATTACACATCTAGCTTTAAACAATAGCATGATCCTGAGAAAAATATATGTATAACTTGTAATATATACATTATATAATATTTACAAGAATTGTTGAAATAAATGATATCTTCTATCAATAATTTTTGGTGTTTACTCATACTCAGAAAATCTTTGACACACAAATGTGTTGCCTGCTCGTTCATCTTATTTTAAATAACATTTTTTTCATTTTACGTACAGAATACAATTCTCAAGATGTGCTTCATGCACTGGAATTATACACAGTCATCATATTGGCAACAATTTTGAATGAATTGACAGAGAATATTTAGTACATTTATTAACTAACCTTGATAGAAAAAACAAGTTTTCTTCCCAAATGCACATTTTGATAGATAATTTGTGTGACAAACAATAGTATGTGAGCATGCCACATTTCTTATCAACTGATTAATGTGCATGCACAGATATAATGTATATGCACACATAACGGTATAATGTACACAAATATGTGAAAGGCATTTCATCATCATCACCATCATCATCATCATCATCATCATCACCAACATCATCATCATCATCATCAACATCAACATTCATCGTCCATTTTTCCACACTTTAGAGTTGGACACTTAAGTTTCTTTTTTACTGTAATGCATGGAAAAATATTCAATATATATATATATTTAAATAGTAAGGGTAATCATAAGATAAAGATATTTACTTTGTTCTTAAGTCCATGTTTATGTTAGGGCCATGGAAGTATCCACGAAAGAAATGATCTATAAATAATTTCTTTACATGTGCTTCATTCGCTGATTGGGCACAAATCTCCAGGTACAATACTAACAATGAATGGTACATGGTCACCCTCATAAAATAATTACCTAAGTTATGTTTGACAGTTTTGAGAAAAATGATAAAAACAAGTCGGATGTGACAATAGGATGGGCAGTTAGTCAATTCTCTTATTGGATGATTGCACCACTTGGGGGTATAATATAAATTAGGCAACTATACTAGTAGCTGTATCTCAGCAGATTGGAATAGGGAAAAACCCGATTTGGGTAAAATTTTTACTTGTGCAATTAATTTATGAGGGTGAAGATATTACATAATCCATCCAGCACATAAAGAATTATTCTTCTAATCAAAAGATGCACTTGAGTGGCAAATAATGTTCAGAATTGGAATAAATAATATATCCAAGCAGCTGGTACCAATAATGAACAGTCAAACTATTAAACAAAAATAGATATCTCAAAGGTACATTGCTTTAACAACACATGTAGATTCGAAACTTAACTTTCTGATCTTACTACAAACTGCAAGAAAATGCTTCTTTCTCATAACTGTAATTCTACAAAATATCATTCTGTGTTAATGTTCGATGTCCCACAAAAGTTTAATTTACCCTACACACAAACCACTATATAGACTGATCTAAAACACAAATTTGTTTTAGAGTTCTATGCATTGATCCTCATGGAAAAGGAGAAAAATTAGCCACAAAGATAATTATATGATAAAGTAATCCTGTAAATTAGTTAAAGTGACAAGATATGAAATTGATGCACAGAAACTTATATAAGGTTTTCCTAGAGAACAAATACACTGCAGTTACCACAAAATTTCATGTTAGAAATTCTGTTAATTTCTCAAGTACTAAACATGACAATCTATACAAGAAAAGCAGTATTAGATCCATATGTAGAAATAAAGAATAAATTCTCAATCACAGCTATAATACCAATCAGTATGGATACACATTTTATTAATAACTGACCATATTTTTATAGCTACTGCACAAATGTTGAAATTTGTAATCAAACATGTGTTATCATATACCACTTTTTACAGAAAGTATGAAGAATGAAGAGGTAACATTTTCCAGTTTTAAGGGATAAAGTGGGCAGTTGATTATTACAGAATTTTACATACCATATCACACACTGTGGAGGAATGCAAAAGTAATAGTTTGAATTGATACAGAACTTGCAAGCATCCAAAATTCTTACACAACACTCATAGTGGCATTAAATGGGTACATACACCAAAATCATTTCACATGTAAAAGAAATTAAGGAATGTTGAATTTTGATGACAAATTGTTTAGAATTCCTGGCAGCATCTTTTTATCATATTTCAAGAATTATGGATGATTGTTTTATATACATTTTAATGCACTTGTAACATTAACTATTATTATTTATTTGTAATGTTTCAACTTGTATCAATTATTTGTAACAATGTCAGACAAAATTTTGCCACAACCAAGCCCACAACAGGCCCACAGTAGTTACTTATAATTACTAGGTTGAAAATCTACCTACAACAGGAGGGTTTCAATCAAATATTCTTGAATTGCACAGGATACTGGCCAAGTGACTGACAAGCTGAACAATATATCAACGACAAGACTGCAGTGCCGGCATACTGGCACAGTAACAGTTATCATAGAGACTATCAGAGACAACTTTCACATTTAAGGTTAGCGACAAGATTGGGAACACTTGAAAATACCTCAAGAACCAATGAGTTGAAATATATACCAACTATACACCAGCTGGAGTGGATCTCCCAGCTGGAAGGATTTGTCTCTAATTTGTTTACTTAAGGAGAATCAAGCATGAACATATTAGTATTTTAATTCTTTCGGGGCACGATAAAAATAGGACCCATAGAGAGCCACACAGCAGGTTTGCCTGCCACAAGGGATATTGACATTAGTTATTTTAGAATGAGACAATGTTTGACTACAAGATTTTCACAGGAAAATCCTTGCATAGTTTACTTGATTCTAGAGTAGTTTAAGCCCAAGTTGAGGACTACCCCCAATCATGTCATTTACCTTTAACAAAATAAGATAAGAATTATACTGGGGATCACTTTTTTGTTATACTCTTTTTCCTTTTGCACTCAATGAGGAATACAAGTATATTTCCTTAATATTGCAGTAAATGCTGGCTGGCATATAATCCCTGAATATCTTATCTTTTACATCTTGAACTAATTTCATTTCTTCATTCCTTACTTATTCATTTATATGTTTGTGAATTTCTTATCATGCAGCAATATTTATAAGAAACTGACAACCATCATTTCATTTGAAATACAAGCTATCCTGATAATTAGATAACAGGGACTATGGTACTTATAAATTACTTCAGGCTTTAGAGAAAAAGTGGTGGGGCAGGAAAAATGGTGGTGGAGGGGGAGGGAAGACAGTAACAAGAGATGTGGGATGGGAGAATAAATAAAATGAGAGCTACTAAATGAAACATACATTATTTGAGAAAATTACATTTAAAGCAATAGATTGTAAGTTTTCCCAAATACTTTATAATGGCGCATCCACTTTTAATTTTATGCTTGTTATTCTTGTCTATACGTGTACTTGCCTCTCCTGTTATTCACATATATTTTTCTTTGTAATATTCAATTGCAAATACTTTGTATACTTGTGAACTTTTGTCATATTTTCAGTGAAAGCATTGAATAAAATCAATTTAATATACATCCTTTTACATTTAAATGGGGGGGGGGGGGTGGGAACATCCCCTCTTAATTACTGGTATTCACAATAATGCCAATTCTTCACAAGAGGCCTCAAATCCACAGAATACTGCAATACATTACAGTAAACCATCAACATCAAAAACGAAAGAAGCAGGTACCAATGCAACAACGAGCATTGTTTACATAACAATTAAATTGACATAACAAAGAAAACACAGAATTTGAGCACTGAATATGGTGAATTTGTTCCAAATACAGTACATCATGGCTTTACATTTGTGCAGCAATACAATATTTTTTTGGGGGGTATCTATTGCAGCTGAAGTTTTGCAATAAATATCTGTGAATAAAGGATGAAATATGGATAAAATGACCATGGAAAGGTATGCTGACACGTGGCCAGAATGAAGATGTCCATCCAAACACGTAAAACGATGAAACACACTGTTGCTTAGTGGATAAAACAAAGGTTTCTAAACCTGGAGAACCCAGGTTTGAATCCTGTCGCCGCGTCTGTCTCCTTGGGTAAGACACTTCATCTGCAATACCCCTCTCCACCTATGAGTTCAAATGGGTACCTGAGAGGACGCCAAAACCCCGTTGGAAGGCAAAATTGGCTCGAGTGCCTTAGTGGCAGCTGGGCTAGGAATACTGCCCATGGAGCAATGTGGTTCGATGATCAGAGTGGGTTTAAGTCGTGACAGGGTGCCTGAAAGGCGCTGATCCAATACTATAAACCACCACCTTTACCTTTACCTATAGATGGACTCTAGAACTGGTTGGGGAGTAGCGCCCTCTGTTGCCAAACACCCTTTCTAGGCAGCAATCAGAAGGAAGTCACGTTCCACCAGATTCTCGATCAGCTCCTCGTCCGTCATCTTGGCCTGGACGCTGGACTCGTTGCTCTCCAGACTGGTGGTGGAGCCCTTCTCCCCGAGGTGGAGCTGCTTGTTGTCCTCCGAGACCGGGGTAGATGCGGCCGAGCTGCCCCCCGCCCCCGTCCCCGCCCCCGTCCCCACCCCAGGGGCTGCCATCGTTGTCGTCGTCTTCCTCTGCTGTGAGGATCTCATGCTGCACAGCGTGTTGAAGAAGGGCAGGAGCTCTTCGACGGAGCGTATGTAGTGCATGGTCAGCAGGGGGCGTCGTTCGCTGGTCCTCTGCAGCGTGGCCTGATCAAGGCTTGTATCCTAAAAAAGAGAGAGAAAAAAGAAAATTGTGGGCCAGCACAATAATATAATGGAGTGAAAAGTATTCTTTGTTTTTTAATCTGTTGGTGACTAAGAGGAAGACATCTCAGCCTAGGATCTATGGAGAATGCATGTTATATTGAAGTTAAATCATCTCTAGTGGGTTAATATAACATTCTCACATGTTGAATGTGTTCAAATCACATAAACAATGAATAAACGGTCTTTCATACATGGTGAAGTGTTGTAAAAATAAACACATGTGATATTGTGGAAAAATAAGTAATAACGGTCTAATAAATAGATTGTAGCTGGTTGTTTATAATTCATCAAATTCAGATCTTTCAACACTTTAGTCAAGTTGTGGTGAAAAAATTCTAAAACTGTTGACCAACTGCTGCTTCATGCCCTTTTCCCCACAGAGGCATTGAAGTATCTCATCCAAACTATAGACCTGTTCTATTTTGAGAACGAAACATTTCTTCATCCTTTATAGCTGGGGGCTTCCAAGAGTATAACAAGAGAAGTATCTTCATTTTATGCATTTCTTTAGTTCAGGAACAGTTGCAAACCTGGTTTATTGCAACATTTTTTCTTGTGCTCTAGAACGCCCCCCCCCCCCCCAACCAGCTATGGTGCATATCATGCTCTTGAAACTGAACTTGTCTATAGAGGGAAATATAAATAAACCTGTCACAAACATTATCAGTTTAGGTACCTGTTTCTTCCTTGCTCGCAGCAGCTTGGCAACCCTCGCAACGTGAGGAACAAATCTTGTCTGTGAATCCGACTTGTCGTTCTCACCAACAAAGGCCCATTTATACCTGTGACACACAGACAAAAAACAACAAAAATAATTCCAGGTCTAGTACATACGGCATACAACATTATCATCATCATCAATGTCATTGTCATCATCATCATTGTTGTTATCATTATCATCATCATCCCATACATCCATACTACACAACATAATAAAAATGAATACAACAGAAGAGAAGGAAAGAAAACAGAATAGAATAGAAGAGAAAAAAAGAGAATAGAATAGATTAGCATACAACAGACATGAAAAGAGCAGAATATATATTACAATATAATAGAAAAGGATCAGAATAGAATAGAACAAAATAGAATGGTACAGATTAGAACAGAATATATCAAAATAACAAAGTACAAGAGAAAATAGAATAGAATAGAACAAAACAGAATACAATAGACAATGATATAACAGAAAAGATTAGAGCATAATGGCACAGAATATAATATGATACAGTATAAAAGAATATGTCAACAGAATAACCTGAATGTGAACAGTATGCACACCACCCCTGGGAAAATCCAAGCTGTAGCTTTAAGCCCATTTCTACTTACACCTGGAACTGAGGGAGTGACTCTGAAGGCAGACAGAGGGCCAAGTCTAACAGCTTGCAGGCAGCCAGGTACAGGCCCAGCCAAGTCTTGAGGGGGTTGCTGCCATTACTCCCCATCTGGAAGAAGCTGATGAGGGCCGACTTCTTGGAGGTGTCACCTGTGTTCTTGGACAGCTGGTCTTCCATGTGTAGGAACACTTGAACCTGGCAAGGAGATTTAGAAAAGTAAAAATAGCAAGTAAATACTGACTGTTATACAAGGTGGCCCAGAAAGAATGCTACAACTGCGATCGCTAATTCCTTCAACATCATCTGCAATATGTGATTGGTTTTTGTTTCAGCGAGTAGAACATTCTTTTTTCAACAATATGATACCATGATCATTGATTTTGAGTCATTTGTTTGGGTCCTGTGGCCATTTTTCCAAGGCAATGTCATTTCCCGAATTTGCCAATTTTTCATCAGCGGCGGTCATCCGAACACCAAGATATTCTCGCATCTCAGCGTGCCATACCAGACAAACCGCGATGACAATGGAGATGCAGTTCACATCATCTTCCTTATCAAAGCGAGGGCATTCCAGCCCTTTGTTTTGGCATACCTTATTCTATGGCACACGTAGCGTGAGAATATTTTGGTGTTCTGATGATCGCTGGAGGTTAGAAAATAGCAAATTTAGGAAATTGCATTGCCTCAGAAAAATAGCCCTAAGATCCAAACACCTCAATCAAAATTAATGATCATGGTATCATTTTGTTGAAAAAAGAATGCTCTAACCCATGGAATAATCACCAATGACATATTTCAAATGACTTTGAAGAAATTAACGATTGCATGTGTAGCATTCTTTTTGGGCCACGATGTATAGTAGGTTCAAGAATGTTGTCAATGAGAATGTCGAATTTAGGGTCGTACGTGAGTGTATTAATTTCACTGGTACTGTATGTGGCTGTGTTCTTGGACAGCTGGTCTTCCATGTGTAGAAATACTTGAACCTGGCACGGTGATTGTAGAAAGTGAAAATAGTACAAAACTAGAAAATATCACTGAAGGTGATCAATACCCCATTCAAGTCATTGTCATAATATGCTGTTACCATGACAACACAGTTTCTGACACATTAAAAAAATATGTCTTACACATCTCCATCACAAGACAAATGTATGTGCCACATTTCAGGAGCATTGCTAAATAACTGAGGAAGTAGTTCAATCTACACGATTTGTAATAGATAGACTGACTGACAGACCAATCGCCTGACACAAGCTGATTCCAATATACTCCCTTCAAACTTCACTTCACAGAGGTATCATAACCTCAGAAATGCCTTAATCTATTGTATATCACTG
Organism: Eucidaris tribuloides; assembly: GCA_001188425.1. Taxonomy (NCBI): domain Eukaryota; kingdom Metazoa; phylum Echinodermata; class Echinoidea; order Cidaroida; family Cidaridae; genus Eucidaris; species Eucidaris tribuloides. The sequence continues at coordinate 129,905 of JZLH01S0616522.1, forward strand.
TGTGAGCCTCCTGAATGCCCAGTAATGTCACAGACATTCAGGCAGCTTTTGAATTGAAATAAACATTTTCATAAAAAAGGTGGTCTTCCATGTGTAAGAACACTTGAACTTGGCAGAGAGAATTAGAAAGTGACAATAGTACAAAACAACCTCAGAAATGCATAAATCTATTGTATTTCACAGTATTTCAACCTCCTGAAAGCCTTGTAATATTACAGACATTCAAAAAGCCTTTGATTTAAAACAAACATTTTCATCAAAACATAAATGAAGGAAATTAAATAAGCAAATTATATATCAATGTACTGGTCAGAAAATGCTTTATGATTTTTATTATACGTGATTAGAATATTCTGGAAACAGCATGGGTCATCAAAGCTTAACAAATGAAATGAAAATGTAAAATAAATATTGCACAATCCGCTGTAGTTGGGCATTTAAGGCATTCAACAGTACTAAGGACAGAAAGGTTTATTGCCACTTGGTCTATACCCATTAGGTCTACTAGTCATCTTGTCTACTACATTATGCTAGTCACTCCCAATATGCCAAGACTAACTAAATGCCAGTGGAACTACACTCACCATTTCAGTGATCATCGTGGGCCAAAGTCCCGTCAGGTGGTGAGGTGAGACTCGTAGAAGAAGGACACGGAAACACATGAACACCTGCAAACCACAAGACCAAAAACGAGACAATCATTCTAATAATAATAATACATTTATCTAGTGCATTTTCAACAAACAAGTTCAAATGCACTGTCTTAATTAAAGATGAGATTTGAGATCTTGTGATGATGATGAAGATGTTGAAGATGATGTTGATAAAAATGTTGATGCTGTTGATGATGACAATGATGATGAAGAATTTGATGATGCTGATGATGACATTGAAGATGTTGGAGGAAGAGGAGGAGGTGGAGGAAGACGAGGATGAATTTTATTATCTGTTCATGGACCACTGCACTCTGGCTGAGTCTGAGCCTCTCTGCTAGCCTCTCCTGAATGTCCGGCAGTGACCTCACGTACTGGTCCCTCTCGCTGCAGAACACCACGAAGCTGATGGTGATGATGATAATGATGATGATGATGATGATGATGATGATGATGATGATGATGGTGGTGGTTAGGATGATGTAGATTTTTGATATTTATACTGTTGATGATGACGATAATGTTGAAGATGATAATGAAGATGATGTTGAAGATGTTAACGTTGATGATGAAGATGTTAATGATGTTGAAGATGATGGTCATGATGATGTTGTTGACAATGACAACATAATATTTCTGTGAAAATGGTGAATATGTTGAAGAGGTTGATGATGATGCATGATGACAATGTTAAAGATGTTGGAGGAAGAAGAGGAGGAGGAGGAGGAGAAGGAGAAGGAGAAGGAGGAGGAGGAGAAGGAGAAGGAGAAGGAGGAGGAGTTACCTGTTCATGGACTACGGCACTCTGACTGAGTCTGAGACTTTCCGCTAGCCTCTCCTGTATGTCCGGCAGTGACCTGACGTACTGGTCCCTCTCGCTGCAGAACACCACGAAGCTGAGCCTCTTCAAGAGCTGGGCTCTTTGCTCCATCTCCTGCTCCTTGCTGGCAAACAGGCTGAGGGAGGTGTTCTGTAAGGCCGCCACGCGGGCTGCAAGATGACACCAATCCAGACACAATTCATGAGTTTATTTAAGTATGTATTTATACAGAAAGCTTGCTTTCAAGTGGTTCACTCTTTTCTGTTGCACATTATTGATGATCTGCATATCCTGCAAATCAGCATTATTTTCATCAGAATCTTGATATCTTATCTTATTAACCTTCATCAGAATTCTTATATCTTATCTTCATCAGAATCCTTATATCTTTATATTTTTATATATCTTATTTCTTGTTGTATATGATATTTAACGAAAATTGCAGAGTACGCTAGAATTTGATTTCTCAGTGTTGCTTGTTTCTCAGTGTTTGCTTGTTTACCATTTCAAGTAAGGATATATTATGTTATGTTCTGTTTTGTTTTACGTTATGTAAAGTTATGTAATATTATGTTGTGTTATGCTGAAAAATACTATTTAATTATGCTAGAATTTATGCTGTGTGAAATTCATACTGCACGTTATGTTCTTAAAGGCAAATGACATGATTGGGGGTAGTCCTCAACTTGGGCAGAAACTACTCTAGAACCAAGTAACCTATGCAAGGATTCTCCTGTGAAAATCTTGTAGTCAAACATTGACTCATTCTAAAATAAACAATGTCAATATCACTCGTAGCACGGAAACCTGCTGTGTGGCTCTTTATGGGGCTCATTTTTATCGTCCCCAGATAAAATTAAGATACTTCTATGTTTATGCTTGATTCTCCTTAAGTAAACAAATAACAGACAAATCCTCCCAGGTGGGAGATACACTCCTGCTAGTGTATAGTTGGTATATATTTCAATTCATTTGGTTCTTGAGGCATTTTCATGTGTTCTGAAACATGTCACTAACCTTTAATATGCAATTTTTTTTTTGTAGAGAGAAATAAACCTCAACTTGAAGTAAATAGTTTATCATTTGCTCCCCCCCCCGACCAATTAAAATATTAAACAAGAGCCCCGGGGGGCACGACGCTCACCTGAGGTCTCGCAAACTCTCTGTGGTACCCATAGAAAACACATCAGTTATACGTATAGTTTTGGCCCTTGGCCCCGGAGGGGCTGGTGTACCATTCCACGAACCCTGTTTCCCCTCCCCCTGAGGATCATTCCCAGCAAGTTTGGTTTAAATCCATTGATGTGAATGTGAGTTATTCCTATAGGGCCCTACCCCCAAACTTTTGCCCCCCTTGGGGGCCAAACTGGGCCACTCTGGGCATTGTCATGAGGAACATTAATTCAGCACATATAGAGGTATCTACACACAAAGTGGATTAACTAAACTA
>JZLH01S0616522.1:133291-154987 GCA_001188425.1 Eucidaris tribuloides
AAAAGCGATCGCAATAGCTCACTTGAGCCTTTGGCTCAGGTGAGCTAAAAAGCCAAATTGAGTTCTGTTCTCCCATGTGTTCCTTTAATTCCTCTCCAAAAAGGAAGGGGGAGCAATAAAACAGCGAGTGAAAATTCATATTTGCTACACTTCTCTGTATATACTATACACACAAATGTGTAATTTGTTCAATTTTCTGGAACTACTCATTCAAAAAATGTCCTATCATTTATAAACATTCTTCTAGTTCATCTAGATATAGATATGGGATCTGTAATTGGGGTTAGTCTTTTGAATTCTGTATGGCAAATCTGGTTCACCCACCTTAATTTCCAATGAAAAATCAGATCGATTTTCAAACTTACTTATGAGGTCTTTGAAGGTTGTCCTGTCATGAGTCATCAGGTTATCAATGATACATCGCCATCTGAAAAAAGAGATCGGTATCAGTAAGACTGTATATTTTGACACAAAATTTGTGTCAACCATGCATTACATACATTAATATGAGTTTATTGCAGCATGTAACAAAGGTGATCTGACATTTGCTCCGGCGACAGTTGCTCCGGTGACAATATCTCAGAAGACAAAGAATTAGGGTTAGGGTTGCCATTGGGTTTCCAGTTCAGAACAGGGTTAGGGTAAGTGTTTGGGTTAGTGTTTGGGTAAAGGTCAGGGTTAGTGTGTGAAATAATCATCGGATCAGTTGTCGCTGGAGTAAATGTCAGACATTCGCTACAACTTCTCAAAATCAAAATTCTATGTTTAAATTTTCTGGCAATCCTTCAGATAGGGATCAAGTTGAAAAGATACATATTTTACATCTGAGTGAATAACCAATTAGCAGATTCTGTTCACTATTCAGCATGCGGTAGTATTTGAAATGAAGTGTATTCTTTATGTTAGAGAGAGCACACTCGATGTTGTGTTTTACTAGCAACCCACTTTCAACCTACCCACTGATGCATGAGGAATCCATCTGAAAGAAGGAGGTATCCAATAGCAACTCAAAGGCATCCCTCTTCCAGGCTTTGCGGGTGTACTGGTAATCACTGAGACTAGAGACGAGGGCTGTGCAGGCACGAAAGCTGGGCATATTAAGGGCACTGGAGGAGAAACAAGGCAATAAATAAAATACTGACTAAAGTTATGATAAAATACTATTTAGCCTTTAGTGTTCACACAACATGTACACCCACTGTACTCAACTGGATCTATCACAAACTCTTAGCATGTTTCTGGTACAATTTGCCTTCATAATAGTTTTGAAAAAATCATGCCTAAAATCCTCCCCCCAAGTGAAATTTATATATATTCATTGAATTCAACTAAACTAATTTACCAAAAACATGCCTCATAAACCCAAAGAAATCATGTGTTACCTGTAAATATGTCCCCAAACCCCAATCAAAACCCCTGTGGGCCTAGTAAGCTTGATGCTATTTTTCCAACAAAAATTCAAATCAGAAAATTACAAAATTACAATGCACAGAAAAACAGAATTTGACATTTATAAAATGGAGAAAAATGGAACTTAACATTTGTAAAATGGAGAAAAACGGAATTTGACATTTGTAAAATGGAAATTGGTCTTTACTGAAGACCTTTTTATACGTTTTGCTAGTTGCGTAGATTTGCACCTTATATCATGTGATGTTCCACACCCGGTGAGGCGATTGTTTTTCTAAGTTTGCTTGTCGCAAAAGCACCATGCATTTTCATCTCCCCTAAGTTTTTATCCTGGTGCCACCCTGGTAATAAAGTATGGAATAAGACTAAATAAAACGACAAGACCATACCTGTGGTTCTTGAGGTAGGGGGTGACATTGTGCATGATTGACGTCAGTAGAGGCACCACTTTGTCCTTCTCATCGCTACCATATACCATGTCCAGGAGGGGAGCAAGTAACTGGCAGAAATAAGAACAAGAGAATCAGTAAATTATGCATTGCGTAATATACATCCCCGCCGAAGTATACAAGTCTGGTAGAGATGGAGTTGAGGCTGACCTCGAGGCCAAATTTTGCCGGCCCTGCCCTTTGCCTTGAAAAATATTTTTGCACCAGCCTCATGACTCGGAACGGTCGGCCTCAAGTCCATCCCTGGTACTGTCTGGAATGGCTGTAATTTTGAAAGGTCTAGCTTAATACACAAAGTTTCAGTAAAGTTTTAAGGAAGAAAAGTTTCCAATTCGATTTACAATCAGATTATACAAACAGAATTAAAATCCCTTAGGAAATAAAAGCAGTAGCTTTGTTATTTATCATTAATTATGAATAAATTTGCATAAATTAGAATATCTGTACATAATGATATTCACAATTCTGTGTAGAAGTTTGAAATCCCCCACCAAGTTCAATCACATAAAACAAACAGCATCAAAATCTAACAAGAAATAAAGGGGAAATAGCATTTATTGCACTTTTAAATAAATTTTCATAAACAATGAATTTCTAACTTCTTTGTAATATCTTAAGAGCCCTAACCAAGCCCCATCAAAACAAACAAATCAAATCAAAATTGATACAAAGGAAAAGTAGTATTTTCTTAACATTTTGCACACACACACATGGACACACATAAGAACATAACTTTTCAAAACTTTGTATTCTAGGGTGTCCCTTCAAGCACTGCTTTGTAGCTCAGATATTGACGTTTGACAATTTTTTTTACTCAAACCACCACAATATTAAACTGTATCTTTAAACCAGAGCATGTATCCTTACCTCTGCAAGTAATGTTAAGGACTGCACACTGTACTGTGAGTAGGACTGTTGTGGGGGCGGGGCGCTGCCGGCCGGGGGAACAGGTGAGGTGACGGGACTGCTGCTGTCCTTGTTGAGGCCCTCTGTTGGCGAGTCTCGGCCAGTGGTGGAATCTGAAGCTGGAAAACAGCAAACAAAACAATTTCTTTTTTGTAAATGGTCCGAGTTCCATCAATGGGCATCATATGAACTTTAAAGGGCAGTGATTGGAAGATACAAGTGCCTCTCAAACCAAACTGGTTGAAAGATATACAATGGATACACCAGCTGGAGTGTATCTATCTCCTGGTTGGAAGGATTTATCTCAAATTTGTTTACTTAAGCCTAATCAAGCATGAGCATACTAGCAGTTTGTTTCTCTCAGGCCCCAAAAGAAATAGATCCCATACAAAGCTCCACAACAAATCACAAGGCATACTGATGGAAGTTATTTTAGAGCGAGTCAACTTTAGACTACAAGATTTTCATGGTAGAATCCTAGCACAGTTTACTTGATTCTCAAATAGTTTCACCCCAAGTTGAGGACTACCCCCAATCTTGTCATTTACCTTTAATCTGTTACAAGACGGTTTGATTTTGCTTTAACAAGCCTTTCCCATAGCCCGCGTGATGAGATATCTCATCTCTTGAAAATGAAACCCATGTAGAAATGCTGTTATTGAATAAATTTGATCTTCAGCTTCTTTTGAGGAAAAGTGGCAAATTTATATTCTTTTCAGAAAGGCCAAATTCTAAGTTGATTTTTGTTTTATTACATTTAATCCCCTTGTTCTGTGTTTTTTAATTTTTGTGAATGTGATTTTTACTTTGGGGGATGTTTGGAAAGCAAATGGATGTTTGCAGGCTGGATAGAACCTTTAGTAAGGCATTTCAGAGAAATTGTTTTCGAAGTAATGAAGGACTGCATAAATGGCTGTATTGAATTTATTCAAAAGAATACCTTCACCTTTACATTTTGATGTGTATCTAGTGCATACATAAATATTATTAACATGTAGGATTTTTTATTTTTTTGGTTTTGATGACTGATCTAGTGACATCAAATCGGTGCATTGAACAATTTGGTCAAGATGACTTCTCAAATTTTTTGGACATACCATCAGCATCAGAATCCAGTGGCACCTGTTCGTGAGCGGCGTTGAATTTGACGGACACGTTTCTTCTGAGCCAGGTGGTCTGTTCCAGCGACGACCCAGCGATCACGTTACACGCTTCCAGAAGACGCTGGCTTATCTCTTGCAGGTCTCGCTGGTCCTTGCGCTCATCAAACGGCAATAATTTGTGGACGATCTCATTCAATATTCTGTGAAGAAAAAAGCATGGAATGATTCAACAGAAATAATAGATGCCACGTTTTTCATTTCAGGCTATGTGAGGACTATTGATTGTTGACAAGCTTTGGATCCAGTGCATCTAAAAGGATGATTAAATTACTGTCAAAAACCAAAACAAATATAAAACATTGACAAAATTCTACTCTTGTCAAAATGGCTAAAAGCATTACCATTTATTTTAAATTGCAAAAGTGTATCGAAACCTGCAAGTAATTAGCTCAAAATGAAAAAAAAAGAGTCAACAAATAATTATCGCATTATCAGCATGTATACCCTACAATACGTATAAAAGATTTTGGAAAAACACACTTTCAATGCAAAGTTTATGGGGTGTATAACCATGTGGTGGTCCCCCAATATCATACGGTATACACATTTGGTCTAATCTACAAAGTTTTTGCCCTAACCATTTTCCCCAAATCTGTGTCATCAGATATTTCATCACAAGAGCAAACTGTAACTGGAGCATATGTTACAATACCTTATATTGCATTGCAGCATGATATAGATTAAAACCTTACAAAAATGATCAAACAAATAAAGTGATAAAACAAAGCTCACCCTAGCAGCAGGAATTGTCCGGGGGCTGACAGATTGAGCTGGAGGCCATCTTTGAGTAGGACCAGGATGGAAGGCCAGGAGTCCCTGAGAGGACCCACGGCCATCTTCTGGACGTAAGCATACAGGAATTGAAGCATGCTCACCTCAAGGCCTGGCTGGTTCTGAAATGGTGGGAGGTGGAGAAATTATGAAAAGGGGACGGTACCTACAAGACACCTGACTATTTTACACCCCTCCACAAAATCCCCATTCCTCAAACTTGCAAACCCTAAAGGTATATTGATTGAAATGTGATTGGGGAGCATAATTATATAGGCACTGAAACAATCTTCTTCTTTTTTGACATTACGCAAAATCAGTAGAATAATAATAATAATACATATGATTTGTATTGCACCAAATCCACTCAGTAGAGTGCTCAAGGCGCATGTATCAAATTTGAATCTGAAATTTTACCTCTGTAATCTAGCATGTCACTTTTTCATTATTTAGTTCATAACACACATTTTCCCTGAATGATGTTTATGCTTATGTCACCTTACCACATATATGTTGTTTCTATATTTTTGTCACTTTTTTTTGTAATGTCTTAGTATGTAATGCGCCAGGAGTGTCTATTCACAGGTAGAATGTGTGTAAATTTAAGAATATTCTCAATTATTACCCTAAAACTTTGAATACATTATCCAGTACTAGGTCACAGCATCTTAAAGATGGAGTTATTGATCTGCTAACTACACCCAATATTGACCAGATTTGATCCAGCTCAAGAAAATACAGAGAAATACTGTGTTTTAGTGTTGCACGACTAAGTCGCGAAAAGTCGTAGTCGCTACTGCCTACACGGAGTCGCGACTCCAACTATCGGAACGCAATAGTCGACTTTTTATCACATGTTAATTTGTATTAAAAACTGAGTCAAACGACGTAAAAATTGAACAGAACTACCAATCATTTATCTACCATTTTGTGGCAGAAATGAATCTCCTATCTCTCTTCGATCGCAAATCAAACAGAACTGCCAAAATGTACTTGGATCAGCCTATAATCGTGCAATGCTATCATACATGTGTTGCCATATACGTGCGACTCTGACTGCAACACCCATGCACCCCACACCACCAATCTTGAACACACTAAGACGTTGAACACCGATAGTCGACTATTAGTCGGAGTCGCGACTATTGGTGGGCGACTAGTCGACTCTCTAAAATGCTGAAGTTGTGCAACACTACTGTGTTTAAAATCTACGATTTATACTGTAGGCCCTATTGTGTTTAAAAAAAATGAATCATTTGAAAATGGACTAGTTATGCGCACAACAGGAGTCTACATACCAGATGCCAGCATTTCTCATAGTTCCCATTATTTCAAAGTCGTATCAATAATGCGTAACTAAGTACATGCTACCTATGGAACAAATCAAGTATGAATGGGGCACTCGTGGCTCACCTTATCTCTAATGGTGAATGGTGGGGTCTTCAACACCAATTTGATAGTCTGTACAAGGGTGTCTGTGGGCATGGCCCTGATGGCACTCACCAGCTGGACCAAAACCAGTTGCTCCTCAGAAGGCTGACATAACACCTGAACAAACAAAAATAACTGAAATTATTTTACACAAACCTACATAAACCATTACTGATTGTTCGATTATTCTACAAGATCTGATAGGGCATCAATATTCGATCTTGCCATATATTTCTTATAGAATACGGGAAGGTACTATAGTAGCATTTCGCTCTTAGAAATAGGAAGTCGGTAATTTCTCAAAATCACAAGGACATGAATTCCTATTATGTGGAAGATACGATATAAAGATGTCAAGGCAACATTTATGGGCAGTCCAATTAAACTTTTCCTTACACACAAGATTCATATAAATTACTTTCACCAACAAAGTTTATACCTTTAACACTGTAAAATGACATTAAAATGTAAACTACATGTGTGAAGAGTCTTCGTCAGCTAGTGCACATAATTCATCCTGACAGTAGGTAATAACCTTAACAAAGGCTATTGGAACAGGAGAGTCAATACCCAACCCTGTGCCTGGTTGTGTAATTACAATTTCCACTTCATTTTCAACACTTTCACTTCTAAGAAATCTATGCGCATATGTTTAATCTCAACCTCCATTTTATTTCAATGACATGAAAAGTGCTTAGAGGCCATGATGGTATTTATGATTTTCCCACATTCAATGCTATCACTAAAGTAAAAATCCAGCTCTAAACATCTGTCCTACTGTTACATATCATAACTACAGATCGCTTGCAGCATTTCTCTGGAGAGTAACTCACTTTTCCCTTGGAAGCCTTGTGTCTCTTGCGGCTGTCACTCCAAACCACACCCACAGCTGCCAGGAGATTGGTGGAGTGATGGATGGCTATGGGACTCAGCAGCTCAAGGATCTGTTGCCGGACAGCCTGGTGGGAAGATAAAGAAAAAGATTAACTCTTTGTTTGCTTTGATCAATGATTTTCATGCCTGTTATCATGCTTCCTTCGCTGATTTGCACAGTTATACTAAAGTCTGTTATAATTTTTTATCAATGCCTGTAACAAATCATTGGTTATCATTATTCTCCGTACTGCTGGCAATTTCACAGTTTGGGATCCTTCATACTGTTACAAATTGCTTTCCACTATTTTTTGTGTTTTTCTACACAAACATGTAGAGCAGAGGTTCTCAAATAGTGAAGCACGCGCCACTTTTGGCACATCGGGCCTTCTGAAGTGGTGCATGGAAGCTGCTATGGAAAAAAATAATAAAGTGTAATTTCTTTGAATTTGTTTTTATGCTAATTTAATTTAAAGCCATTCTAGGCCTCTTAAAAGGCCTCATATTTAAAAACTTCAGACCCCCGCCAGGGCCCTTCAACGGGCCCCCATACTCCATGCCGCGATGCTGCGCTCGCTTCGCATGTTGGATAGTGGTGCAATACAAATTCTCGACAACAAATATGGCACCTCAACGATAATAATTGAGAACCCCTGATTTAGAGTAAGTATTGTCATATAGTAGGGTGTTAGTGTGGTAAATGAAGAGTTAAGGAACAAGTGAATGAGTAAATTACATAGTATACAACAATATGAAAGGTCTAGCTTCAAAGAAGTTTCCAGTTCAACCTAGTTCCATATCTATGATTGTTTAAAATTTGGATGCCCCCACCAAGCCCTGTCAGATAAATCAAACAGAATCAAATTCCACCAAGAAATAAAGGAAAATTGTCAATCTTAATTGAAAATTAATTAATATATTCACTTGAAAATTTAAACCTCTGATTCAAAACTTTATACGGAAGCTGCCCACCCCCCCCCCCCCACAAAACTTAAAGGGACTGAATCGTGGCCATCGACCGGCCTGATGAGAAAAAAAACTCAGGGCCGTCACCCTGTTCGCTAGCTCCGTTTCGAGTTACATACTGTATACGCGGTGGAGTGTTTATTTCGTTGCAGTACTCAGCGGACCACGATGGACGCGCACGCTGGTACGAAAGAGTCCGAATAATCAATTCGGCACGTTTCGGTAAATTTGGTAGGACCTCCACTCAGTTTGCTGCTTCTCATTGGCCGTACTGAACACACGATCTGCCAGTGCGCTGCTGCGTGCATCGAACTGTTTCGCAACACATCAACACCCACGCGTGCATACCTTTAAATGACCATGTTATCCAATTAAATCTATTGGTTTATGTATCCTTTAAATTTGAGCCCACTAGATTTCTGTACCTTGGGTGTTCCCATGCTGAAAGTGGGTACGTCCTGTGACTTCTCCATGCCTTCTCTCAAGTTCTCACACTTCTGGACGACGGTCCATAGCTTGGCAATGCCAGCAATGATCCTTGGCAGCATACCTAGCAGGCCCTTGCGGGCCTCCCCCTTGGGGCTGCTTGATGGACCATTGGTGGGTGTGGCTGCTCCCTGCGTGAAGTAAACAATATCACAATAAATTCTTGGAATTCCTGAGTTCATGTACATTAGTCATAATTTACTGTTGTGTTGTATAGCGTAAACGATATCACAATAAATTCCTGGAATTTGTGATTTTATATATACATTAGTCATGATCTCGTGCAGTGCAGTATTTCAATAATACTGATTCTATGAGATATTACAAAAATATAGTTAATACAATACTTTTTTGATATCACAAGCCCCAAGCATGCTAGCTCGGACAGACTATGTTATGCATGTTTCTTACACAGGACTATCTGATTTTGACAAGAAAGCATGTTTTTTTTACAGGTTCCAGGTGAGCATCAATATGTTTTGTGTCATATCAGGGCCATTTATCGTTGAGATTTACACTATGTGGATGAAGTCGTGTTGAATTCATTAAAATGGAATGTATCTTCAGAAGAAAAATTATTGAGTTTTGGGGTGCTTTCCATTGCAAATGAGTGCTAGTACCTTTACAGACACTATATAACATTGTGGAAGCCCCACTTAAAAATGTGTCAAACTTTGCTATCTGACATATCTGACAGTGTTTGAATGGACAAATAAACACCCTAAACACAAAAGTTTAGACATTTATAGGTTACTTATAAAATATGTACTGATAAAAAATGGCACATGAATTATTCTCAGCTGACGAAAATTCTGCAACACGTCAGTCTATGAAGAAAAACTTGAATGTTCGCTCAATATTTTCACTTTTTAAAAGCACATAATTATCATTTTGAACTGCAATTTTTTTCAGGGGTTCACTTTTAGACCTTATCAGAGGCACTGGTAGCCCATTGAATCATGTAGCTCAGATTTTTCAAAACTGGAGACATTGTTATACGATGCCGATTTTCTGTACCTTTGTTTTGTCCCTCGTGAGGGCGCCAAACAGGCTGCTGAAGATCTGATTGGTGGTGGTGGCCTCGATTTCGTTGGCCGGACTCGAGGGGGCATGTCTACTGCTCATGGAGGACAGGTTAGAGTTGGACTCCAGGAGGCAGAAGTGACATATGTTGGTCAGCCCCTCCAGCATGGTGATGACATGGTCAGGAGGAAAGGTGTTGGGGTCTTTGCTGGAAGAGGAGAAATAGGTGGTTGAGAAGAAAAGTGAAGACAAAGGAAACACTCCACTGCTTTGTTACAAAATGCAAATGCCCAGCAGGGATTTTCCTCAGCTACATATATTCCTATACAGTCTGAAATTAGAGTAAGAAGCTTGACTTAACAAATAAAATGCACCCACTTAAAATTCAATTTAAATTAAACCTTTGATCTCTGACTAATCTTGAATAAAGAGAAGTGCATTGAATTGACCTATGACATTTATCCTTGATCACCTGAGACAAACGTTTACTATCACTAACTTTCCTACCATACATCATCACCATTGTACACGTACAAACCTTGCTGTAGTAATCCCCAGAATATGCCACATAGTGCGAATTTAATTGACCCTTTACAAATTAACAGGAAACTTTCTCTTAAAGTGATAGGCTAACATTGTGGAGCTTCAGTTTAAAAAATTGTCAAACTTTAATATCTGAGCTACATAGTAGTATTCAAATGGACAAATAAACACCCTAGAATACAAAAGTTAGGAAAGTTACACTGCCAATGGCAAGTTATACAAGAAATAAACAATAAAACTTGGGGCGAGTTTTATTAACCTAGGTGTACACACAGTAAGTCTATGGGAGGAAATGGGCAAGTGAATCTGGTCAACTTACGATTTTCACTTTTTTAAAGCACTAAATAATCATTTTGAAATACAATTTTGTCAGGGCTTCATTTTTAGACCTCATCAAAGACACTGGTAGCATAGGGAATCATGCGGCTCAGATTTTTTTAACTGTGGTAAATGTTAGCCAATACCTTTAAAGAGTTAGGTACGAAATTAACAATTTCTACGTACTTCTTAGTACCGTCTTCCATTTTGTACAAGCCAGCCAGTAGCTCCAGGTTGCGACACAGCTGACTGGTGAGCGGAATGACCAACTTGGGAAGGCCCCTATCCAGGTAAGGCAGCGAATCCGTCAGGAGTGCGATCCAATGCTTGTGCATGGAGCAGTTGTGCTGCTGCTTCAGGGCATTCAGGAGCGCCGTGAGCAACAGTCCCTGGCACGAAAGGCGTTCCGATTTGAGGAACCCCATGGCGGCGTTCTGCGACTGAAACTTGAGGTGGCGATATTCCCACTCCGGATCTGGGTTGGCCGAGGGTTCCATGGATGCAGCATCCCGTAGAGGGAAGAGGTGATCCTCCAGGATGATGATTGTGCGAACAAGTTTGAGGAGCTGGATTTGGAATGTACGTGCGCCCTCGTTGGACAGTTTGGTGCCAACATCCTGTATGATCGCTTTGTCCTTTTCGACTGATTTGGAGTTCGACTTTCGCGCTCCATACACAGATGCCAATAAACAGTAGACACTGGCTTTCTGGACTTTGCATCTGACGAGGAGATCGCTGATGAACGTTGCGAGACCACGCCCACTATCTTTGACCACCTCAACGAGTTCATGCAGAACGTGCTGCAGGACTTCCATGCTGGCAATCTGCACGTCCTGGTTCCCTAGGGCCTCCTGCTCGGAGGCGCGGCTGTCCTGCGGGTAGTAACTCCGCATGAAATAAACGCACGTCAGGATGAGCACCTCCAGGTAGGTGGTGCTACGGAAGTTAAACAACGCCTCCTGCTCCAGTTCCGTGTAGAAGTCCCAACCAGTGATGCAGCGTTTGTGCCGCGCCAACAGCTGCTGGAGCTTGATGAGCTGCGGCGTGTTCGTGCTGCTGATGTTGGTCGACGACATTGCGATGACGAACTGACGGGGACACGTGTGGAGTATCGACTTCAGTCTCGCCAACACATGCAATATCTGCTCCTCATCATACACCTGGACGTACAAGAGAATATGCTGTTGCAGTGGATGCAAACATGCTAGCTTAGATTCTGGCAACAAGCGAATACGTTTCTCATCAAAAGCGTGCGTGTATTCTTGCGGATACTTCCATGTTATTTCCGAATCGCTTGTCGGCTCTGTTTCCATCCCGGACATAGCGCCATCTAAGTCATCCAGCACAAAGTCATCCGACGCTTTTACTGGAGAGGTTGGAATCACAGGTCCAACTTTTGGAGCAGAGAATGTCTTATTGGGTGGAATGATACTACTGACGGGGGCTTCAGTTCCAATGGGTGGAAATTTTTGCGGGGTTAACGTCAAAGAATCGTCAACTTCTTTCTCGTCGACCTCCTCAACAACTTTACTGATGATGGAGGCCAGGATGCTCCTCACAGCATCCTCCACCGACTCATCTACCTCCTCATTGTAGAAGTAAGAGGGTTCCTCGTACGTATCACTCACAGACAGATCATCCGTGCTACCCTCCCCACTTCCGCGTATAGGTGTGGCACTACCTGAACCAGATTCCTTTCTTTCGGCCATTACCTTACTCCTAGTACTGGTGCTCGGTCTGTTTCTGTCAGAAACGTTCATTTCACTCGACGACCTCCGACTGTCTTTGTTACGTAACGACTCCTTGAGACTCGGGGCGCTCGCGTCGCTATCGGAATCGCTGAACGACGCATGCACGCTCATACTCAGCGGATTCACGGTGACACTGAGCGGTTTGTGGTGGAAATCCGACGGCTGACTGAAGCGCAGTCCGAGGTTGCTGCGCGTGACAAAGTTCATCTTCTCGTCGATGCTGGTGCAGGCAAAGACGGGATCCTGTTTGGTGGCGTTCATCATGAACTTCTGCTGCCCGTCCTTCAGGACGTAGTACTTTACTTCGCCGTCCGCACCGCTGCTGACACTGAAGATGCGGTTCTCGATGCTATCCATCTGCTGTGCTCTTTCGCGTTCCTCCTCCTCCATCTGTTTGCGACGGATTGCATCTGCACCCAGGAACTGGACTGAGACCCTGGCCGTGGCTGGATGAAGGAGAACGAGGAGGATGGGCTCCAAGAGACGGGCGATGTCTCCCCTATTGATGGCCTCCACCAGCCAACTTTGCGTCGTCGATCGTATCATGCTGCTCGGGTGTTCAAGGCTGTCCAAGACAACCAACAGAGACCTGGAAAGACAATTCAAAGAATACAACAAATAAAGCAATTATTACTGGTTTCCCACTCTGTTGAATATGTGACCGTGCATCACAAAACCACCAAAAAGTCCCCGGGGGTAAATTTACGCCAGAGCTGAAAATATGAGTAATGGGTCAACATGTTCGATTTTCAGTTTTTGACATTTTGTGAAAGTGCAACTCTTCTTCTACCTAAATATGAAGTTTGGAAGAAAAACATGAAGTTTAAAGTGATAGGCTAACATTGTGGAGCTTCAATCTAAAAAACTGTCAAACTTTGATATCTGAGCTACATAGGAGTGTTCAAATGGACAAATAAACACCCTAGAATACAAAAGTTTGGAAAGTTACACTGCCAATGGCAAGTTATACATGAATAAAGAATAAAACTCGGGGCGAGTTTTATTAACCTAGGTGTACACACAGTAAGTCTATGGGAGGAAATGGGCAAGTGAATCTGGTCAACTTACGATTTTCACTTTTTTAAAGCACTAAATAATCATTTTGAAATACAATTTTTTCAGGGCTTCATTTTTAGACCTCATCAAAGACACTGGTAGCATGGGGAATCATGCGGCTCAGATTTTTTAAACTGTAGTACAATGTTAGCCAATACCTTTAAGTTGTATTTTGGGCAAATTTTCTATGCCCATGTTGTTTTAGTTGTCGCAGGTTCCCATCGGACAGCGTGAAAAATGTACGTGAAGGACAGGCCAACAACTTTTACACTCCATAACTTTTAAATGGAGTACACTGGTGTATTGAAACTTAGAAAAAAATAATGAAGAGGACCTAATTAATACGCCTGCTAAGTTTGGTGGTAGTCTGATGATCCCTTCATAGTGATTGCCATGGAGTTTTAAATCATCTTTTTGTTCCCCCACGCTTTGCGCTGCTTGTGCGGATGATTGAATAGACCCTTAACTTCAAAGCTGTTTTTCTCAAAAGTAACATCTGAACGGGTTAAACATTCTCTCTCTTATTTTAAAGGGTTAGGAACATCCATTTTTGACAAATGATATGTCATTTTAAAGCTGAGAGTCTACTTGAATCTTGTGTAAACTGAAAAATCATTTTTGGCTACTTTTTGTTGGTTTTGTGATGCACGGTCACATATGCAGTCTGCCTGTGAAAGAGGGATTTTTGAGGTTGATTATGTTCAATTCTACAACATTTTTAACTCATATTCAATCTATGCTTGTCAGTTATCAAATACTTTTGCTTACTGTTAACCTGGCCTGGTGAACGATTTTGCGCCCATGGGGTAATTCACGAACCACCCTGTTGTTTGTTGTTTGTTTTTTTAAAAGATGGTCAAAACTATTGTAAGCAAAAATTCTGGGAGGAGATGCAGCCCCCCCCACCCCCACCACACACACACATCCAGCTCCTAAGGGCATGGGAGTGCAGCACACCTTAACACTTTATTTTTGTAGGGGGTGGTTTGCCCCTCAGTAGAAAAAAATGTACGAGTGCTGTTGGTTCGGTTTCTCAATTTCGTTGAGCTAAGATATAAATGAGAAATTTGTACGATTTTTTTAGGAATGATTCAAATGTTTGAAAGAAGAATTATCTAAAGCTCAAGTACAGTTTTAGTAAATGGTAAAATATGAAATTCTGTGCAATTATTTTTTTAGATACACCTACATGATCTATTAATGCCCTGAAAATTGTACTTTCAGTATTACTGTTGTTCAGCCAACCATATATTTTGGCTCTTCTGGACATTTAATATTTTTGTTATTCAAGGTTATGTCACCACAGCAATCTCAGTATATCACGGTTATGAAATGGCCAGCTTACCTGTCAAATGTCCTGATTTTACTCGCTGGGCTGCTGGTCCGAATTTGGGAACGTATCAGGTGCCAGAGAATGGCAAACTTGGTGTGTGCATCCAGGGAAACAATCTGTGTCTCAAAGATAGAATGCAAGACATAAAAAAAATATTAACATTGAATTACTCTTCCTTCATGGCTGGTATAAAAAAGGTTTTCTTCGGGTCACAATAGATAGCCCTGCTACTTTTGGTTATAGACAATATTTAACACTAAAAGCACTGATGGCGTACAGGCTCACCCATGGGGTACTGACACTGCACCGTCTCACCAAAAAGACTTGTAATCTGTTTATAACTCTTAATTACAAAGACAACAACACTGAAACTGCTATAGATTATATTTTTTGTGGAATGAAGACACATTGAACTAACTAAATAATTTAAAAACTCTTGTTTTGATTTTATAAGAATTGTTAGCAAAAATGTATGTGTTGGAAAGGTGATACACATTACTACAAAACAATCCAGTTTCTGACTTGCATACATTAATTGTAGCCCAGTAACTGAAGTCTTAACATTGCAGACAGTCAATTTAAAAATTATCAAACTTTGAAACGTGAGCTACATAATATTCTAGAATGGAAGACTTTAAAAAGCTATGCAGCGACTGGCAAGAAAAAAGACTATTTCAATTATTATTATTAATTTATTAGATATTCTACAGACATTCACATGACTTACAGTGTTGCTCTGCACCAACGAGTTGCCGATGATGTCTTCACAGATGAAGGCATCCGGCGTGGCATTGTGGAGTTTATGCAGGAGATCGGCACTTCGTGAGTGGTAGTCCGGGGTACGAGGACTGAGGTGGGACCACAGACACACAGCTACTCTCTGAAAAGACAAACACATCATCATCATCATCATCATCATTTATTAAAGTCATCATTTTCCCTCTTACGGGAGGTCACTGATTTTTGCACCATGATGACACTCCCTCTCTTCTCTTTTGTCTTGAGTATCCTCCTGTTTTAGCCCCTCCCGCTTTCCCTCCTCACCATTTCTTTCCCAATAATCCTTGGTCTTCCCCTTCCACACCATCTACTTCCACATCCCACATTCTTTTCACAGGCTAATCTTCTCTTCTCAAAACATGACCCACCCATCTCAACTCATTTCCACCACAGTTTCTTCCAGACCCCAACTTTTCATGAGCTCACTTGTGTTATTTCTATCACACAGTGTCCTGGTTCTTTCAGTTCTCTTTAAGATCCCTTCTTCAAAGTACTGTCTTCATGTTCCAAGTTTCTGAACCATACACAATCATTGATCTAACACAAACCTCATAGATTTTGCCTTTTCAACCTTATTGTAAGCCTTGTACCAGCTACAATCAAGGCCAGCTCTTTGAACTCCATCAACCCTACTCTGTGTCTTCTTGCCACTGCAATCTCACATTCTTCCCCACTGTTGATTGTATCCCCACGTTTGCAATCAACCTTCTCAACGTCTTCTATAGAACATCCAATCTTGCTCCTCCACCACTCCTTTACATTGATGAGAAATCTTGTGAAATGTTGACAAAAAGCTGATAGACTTCTAGAACATTTTCCTACATAACAACTTAGAATACTTAACAATTATTACTAAAAGATTCAGACTCAACACAATTCTTCTGACCTGAAAGAAGTTGGAGCTGTAATTCAGGCACTCCAGGTGCTTGGACGAGATGGCCGGTATGAGGACCACAGAGATGGTCCCGGACTCGGACCGGGGTGAGTTGGGCGGGTTGGGCAGGACCAGCTTGTTGTCCGAGCTGGAGACCACGGACTTGGTCAGGGCAATGAGTTCCAGGACCGTGGAGATGGACGTGGCCTGGATGTCGAAATCACGGATGAAGCAGCAGCAGGTGATCAGGTTCTGCAGCCAGTCTGGGAGGCCTAGGACGCTGCCTGATATGGACCAAAGAATATATTATTACCATAATAATAATTTTATTATCATCATTATCATTATCATTTGTAATTATTATAATCATTGTACAGTAATGATAAATTGTACATGACAGATAACATTGTATCATTGAGTTTTAACTGATATATTGTTATCAATGGTGTGTAGGCCTAGGTCACTACCTGGATAGAGACATTTATTGTTGCTGTTTTGTTATAATTGATAATTGTTATGATTATGATTATCATTATTACAATCAATATTAATATCATCAAGATTATTAATTACTAAAGCAATTTTTACTATTTTTATCAATACTGATTCTTCTTCTCATTAATATCATTATTACAATCAAAATTCTCATTATTATTATCAATTACCATTAAAATCTTTGTTATTTCTATCATTATTTATTCAGTGACAGATTTACACAGTAGAGCATGGAGAATAATGGTACTGCTGATTATAATATTCACTAACAGTTTTTCATATAATTCTAATGCACAAGTGCTTCTTTCATCTGTTATGAGTGTACTGACCTTTGACCTTTGGCGCTTTCAGCAAAGCCGCTGATACGGTTTCATTGCAGTACATGGGAAAACAGGCAAACTCCACCAAAAGGTTACAGGCTGTCCCAAAGGCCTGGCATAGATCCTTGGACGATGGACAGTCAAGAGTCAAGTCAGCTGGATTGAAATAAGGAAAATAACATTGAAACATTCCACTAAAACTTGCTTTGATAGAATATGAACAATTTTTAGCAGGGACTTTCGGACATTGCTTTCCATTTCCATGGACTCATATCAAAGCACATTCACACCATGCTTGCACAAAATTATCCTCACTTTTCTAAAGGTTTGCTGAGATTTTACTGTTTTAAATGGGATCTCAAAATAACTTTAAAACAAAAATAAAGTTGACCATTTTCACATGGAATGAGGGAAGACGACGCATCAAATAGGCTGAAGTAAAGGGAGGGGGTAAGAGCAATTTCTGTGAGTGCGAGGTAAATCCGGCCACCACCGTAGTCGTGGAGTAAACCGGATTTAAAACCTGTAGTACTACTACTACTTACAATACTATTATACATAAAAGGATGATACTCGAATACATAAGATAGAAGATTTGTGAAATTATACAAAAACAAAAAGGCTACAATGTCAGAAATGAAACATAGAACATCTTTACCAAGTAAATATTCAGCACCTTTGTTTCTGCAAAGGATTAAAATAAATTTACTTCAGTCATCTCAATTGTATAAATCACAAATGTTTTTATTAGTACACTCACCCAGATAATCACTAGCAGCCTGATCACTCGTCAGTGCAGAGTCCGTTCTCGTCCGCAACTCTTCCTTGAATTCCTGTTTGACAAAATCACCTGCTTTCAAATGTTTCTTATCATCTTCATCCCTCCCATCGCTGTCCTTCGCAGATGGCGTTTTAATCGAAGAGCCCCCGTCACCGACTTGAACTTTTGCGAGACAGGATTTGATGATGTCAGCATTCGGGAGGATTTTCTTCGTCACGAGCTTGGCGAAGAAAGTCTGAAAGCACTGGACACAGGCCTGCATCAAAAACATGGGTGGGCCATCCTTGTCACTTTCGCTCACTAGCGACGTGATGCTAGGAGTGGGGCGTGGCCCTCTTTCCAACATCTTTACTTTGTCGGGGCTGTCTAACGCCTCGTCCAACATGGAATCAGAGTCCTGTCTAGAATCCAGACTAGTTGGCCGTTTTAATCTGGCTGGCGTGGTGTTGGCGTCGTAAAACCGCTGCGGCTGCGTCGACAGCCGATCCAGCGACTGCACGGCGCCTGAATCATCATCGCTATCGTGGCCACCGCCATCAATAAGCTTACTGCTTTCATTAGAGTCATCATTATCATCCTGAATGCCAGCATCTCCTGTCGTTGCACCTTTGTCCTTTTCATGATTCTCCGCACCAACCGAGTCACGCTTCGAAGCAGCCTGCTCCGTAGCCGCGCCCTCGGCGTGAACATGTTCCACCATCTCGTACCCGTTCTCGATGCCCTCCAGATGCTTGAGCAGCGTGTGAGGCAGTTCTTCGTCAACAGCGCCGCCAAGTGGCGGGATGATGTTGTCGCAAGGCTGAGGACTGGTGACCATAGAGGGTTGGACTTTGGTCAGTAGCTTCAGGCAGAGGCCCAGGGCATGGTGGATATCACTTAGGTCCAAGTAACCGACGTAGTTCGTCAGCGTCATGATGATCTTACAGAGTAACTGGGGCAGAAACTCTGTGGGCGTTTCAGGGTAAGTCTCCTGGGGGATGAAATGACACAGATGACAGTAAATGTTTTGGGGGGTTTTTTACGGCACTGCCTTGCACATGATAACCAACCATCCTGGCTGTGTGTGGGAACTACTAAATAAAGATTAATTTACACATGAATTGTCATTACTTAAATTAAAATTTGTAAAAATCTCTGAAATACATCTGAAATATTTAAACAACAATAAACATTTTCAATCATGTTTGGCTCTCCAATTTCTGACAGAAAGATTAAAGTATAATCTTTCAGAAAATTCCCAATTGCTATATCAACCTTTCCAACCCCACTAAAACATATCATAAAATAAAGCAAAAACTCCTTTCTGAACTTATTATTCATTCATGGAACCAAGTCACAAATGTTCTTTTTTCTTAATTAAATATGATCCACCCTTGACAAATTTTGAATCACCACTGTCCCCTTCCTCCTTCCACCCCACAAATCATAGTTTGAATGTTTTCTAGAAACAATTTTCAACAAATAAAACACTGAGTAATACCATACTTACAAGAGCTACAATATCCAGCAAGAAACTGACAAGAACACACAACTTTGTGACCGTGAGATTCGTCAACGTCATTAAACTGGCCTGGACCAATGTCTGCCCTTTGCTTCTCAAGACACTGTGCTGGCAGCAAAGTTCAAACTTTTTGGCAATGTAGTCCCACATGAAGTAAGGCTCAAAGGAATTAAAGAGCAGGTTAGCTGTCTTGATGAGCTCCACGGGGCGGTCGGGCCCATGGATAATCTCCCGCTGTGAGAGATCATCACCTTCCGTCGACGCAAACACAGAATTGTCCGGCTGCCGGGGCAATCTCTGGCTCCTATGCGTGCACTTAGTGTACAGGGCAAGAAACACCTCCACGAAAATCTCGTCGATGGTAGGCGAACTGATCTCGGGCTTGTCGAGTAAGCTTATCAGTATACGGTAAGGCTTGAGATTTCTTAATTTGCTGTCCGCATTGTACGGGTCCACCGGCGGATCGTGCAGCCACTTGCGTAATGCTTGAATGAGGAGAGATTTTGCGTATGTCTCAAAATAGACGGATACCTCTTCTTCATTGCTTACAACACTATCATTGGTTAACACACTGTCTGAGCGCTGGTGGGGTCTCTGCGATTTTTCCGTTGTTGCGTCGACAGGCGGAGGTGGCCGAGCAGAAATCATAGATTTGGCGTGTCCATTGCCTAGCAACCATGAAAATAGTCTACGGTTCAGAGACATGTCCCGACGGAGTAAAACACTGAGGGAGGAGGTCAGAATCTGGGAGAGGTCGTCCACAGAGGTGCCGGGGTTGTGGAGGGGGAAGCATAGGATGATGAGATCCAACACGCTGCGCTGAACGAGAACCACCGCGTCGTTCAGGGAGGCACATATCGCTTGCACCTGAGGGGTGAAGTAACACATACAATATAATGATGGACTAATATCTACACAATTGACAATTTGCAAAAAAGAGAAAGAACAAGCAGAAACATACTTCCATCAATAGCGTTCAAGGAAACCCAAGTTGCTTGTACTTGAGAAATGAAGGAATAAATACAAAACGGTGGACATTCATCTACATGATTAATAACTTGCAAAACAGAGAAAGAACATGGCGCAACTTAATCCCATCAATATCAACACTAAAGTTGAATCTTGGCCATTTCTAGAAACTATTGACCAAAATATTGTACAGTGGTCTTCACATAATGGGGTAGGCATTTGCAAGATATTTTTACCCATTTAACAGGAGTTCTGCATTAAGTGGAATAAACTTCAATAAGAAAGACAAGAAATGTGCTAAATTTTACCTATCTTTACAGAAATACCCCATTAAGCGTTAACCCAATACCCAGAAACAACTGAATTACCAAATATACTTTTCCACTGGGATTTACAGAACCATGACAACTTTTCGAGACACTGATTACAAAGACACAAAAATTGCCTTGAAAACAGAAGAAAGATGCCTTCAAAGTTTTGCACAAAACTATGCCAATCTTTAATTGATTTATTTGCTAGCTACTTCTCACTTACAAAGTTAACCACAAACAACATGATCACAACGTAAAATACAAAAGAGGACAAACTTATTACCATGACGACCACGTTATTTCCCAGAATGTGTCGCTGCTCGGAGATGGTCAGTTTCTTGTCCACCTGGGAGAGGACGAAGGATATGGCCGGCAGTCGGACCATGGGACTGGTCAGTACGCACTCCCACAAGGCACCGTAGAAGTTGGACTTGACCATGCCGGCACACAGCTGTTCTAGTAAGGTGTTGGTCCTGCAGATAATTTGAGAAAAAAAACAGAAATATCATTGAAGATGACTAATACCCCCATTTCATCAGGACCCTAATTTATCACAATATACAATGAAACTATCTGGCAAGGAATTGTACAAGTTTTGACTGAATATCACTTGTGCTTGGAAGAAGTTTTGTGAACTCTCTCCCTTCCTCACCTCAAGGGCAGCCCCACTAAAAGTAAAAGGGAAGGTGTATGAGGCCTGTGTGCGGAAATGCATGACCTACGGTAGTGAGACATGGGCAACAAAATCATCCAGCGTGGGGCGAATCGAAAAGGCCGAGATGAGGATGATTAGATGGATGTGCAGGGTATCATTATGTGAGAGAAAGAGAAATGAAGATCTCCTCCAGTCAATGGGCCTGGTAAGGATAGGGCGGGTGATGAGGAAGAGCAGGCTGAGATGTTATGATCATGTGGCCAGGAGAGAAGAGACCCACTGGCTCCAGAGACTACTAAATTTCCCAGTTGCTGGGTGGAATCTGCATGGGAGACCCTGCAAGACATGGGAGGAAACAATCAAAGAAGAAAAAAGAGTGTCGAACGTTACCCACATTGACCCAAATGACAGGACAACATGGAGGAGAGCCATCAAGGAAATGTACAGTCCAACCCCACAGAGTGGGAAAAACAGACTTTAAATGATAATGATGATGATGATCAATGTTTACACGACATTTAGTTCTGCCTC
>JZLH01S0616533.1:4227-21091 GCA_001188425.1 Eucidaris tribuloides
ATTTCACGAAACAGTGATGTCAGGGGTCAAAACAGTCTCATCAAACCGCTAGAGCCCATGAGCTTCAGGGGGCTCCCCTGACCCCCGACATATTACCGCCACGTTTTGACAATTACCTGCTATTAGCAGTTCACAATACAAAAATTTAGACGTGGAAAGTGCCAAACAGTTCGTAAGTTTTTTTTTTTTTGGGGGGGGGTGTTTTGTTTTACTTTGTTTTATTATTGTCGACTGTAGCTGTCCATTTCAAAAACAAAAGTGTCATCAAAAGGTCACAACAAGCTTAAAACACCAATCAAACTCATGCTCGAGCTTCAGCTTCAGGGGGCTCCGCCCCCTGACCCCCGACATATCACCATCACGTATTAAAAGTCACCTGCTATCGACATTTCAGACTACAAAATTCATAAATTCGAATGAAGTTACAACGATTGTGAAAAATGGGGTGGTTTAGTTATTGTTGACTGTCCATTTCAAAGAAAAGTAGTGTTAGAAGAGAGACAAAATATCCTTATGAAACGACTTGAAGCCGTTATAGTCAGGGGGTGGATCCCCCTGACCCCCAACTCGGACGGGGACCCTACTTGCAATTTTATAAGGTGGATCCCTGGAACCCATGAATTAGGATGGTCAGCCCTTTCCCCTGTCATAGGTCCGTTTTCTTGACTTATACGCACCCCCTCCTTTGAAATATCGTGGCTACGGGCATGCAAAACGCATTTTTCTTCTTGGAATTTCAAAGTTTTCCAAACCTTGCTTTTTCACTACTAATGACATACATACAAACAAATATTCCCTATATAAAATATATACCAGGGACGGGGACCCTACTTGAATTCTATAAAGTTTTCTTTTTTACTTATATGCACCCCCCCCTCCCCCTCCTTTGAAATATCCTGGCTAGGGGCCTGCAAAACGCATTTTTCGTCTTAGAATTTCAAAGTTTTCCAAACCGCTCGCTCGCTACGCTCGCTCGCGGAATTGCCTTTTCACCACTAATGACATGCGTACAAACACATATTCAGTATAAAATAAAACTATACATTAAAACAGAGATTTTTTTTATTACAAAATTATTGAATTGTGGTACATTTTAACAAAACACATAGCAAAAAAAAAAAAAAAACTAGACAGGGGTATACCCCTATCCCCGCCCCTATCGCACGCTCAGCGTTCGCAGCGCTTAAAATCCACCATCTGAAAATGCAATTTCGGCTGAGCAACTGGGTGCCCCCCCCCCAATGGGCTGACCCACGGTACGCCACTGAGTATAACACATAATAGGTAAAGCGTGTTTGTATATTGAGGCCTATATATTGCATGAACCTTATAAATTTACTGAAAGCAGGAAAACATACTTTTCCGTTTTTCGTTGTTTGAGTGAAAGTTGTTATTATAGTAACGTGTAGTGGGTTTTCAGTGCGAATATACAAACTTAAAGTTTGTACGGTCAAACCAGGTTCATTTTCTGAAAGATCACGTAGTATACAGACTAGTACAAGAACATGATTTTGATGGATCAGTCTTTAAAGAATATTGTGATTGCCCCAATTTAAAAAAAAAAATTGTCAAACATTGCTATCTGACATATCTGACAGTGTTTGGGTGGATAAATAAATACCCTAGAACACAAACGTTTAGACAGTAAGCTGTCACCAGTTGAATATGCACAGACAAAAATCGGCACATGCATTATTCTCAGCTGAGAAAAATTCTGCCACACAGCACTCTATGGGGACAATAGGAATGGTTGCTCAATGATCATTTTGAACTGCAAATTTTTCAGGGCTTCATTTTAGACCTTACCAGAGACACCGACAGCATGAGGAATCATGAAGCTCAGATTTGTTACACTGGAAACATTGTTATACGTTGTCTTTAACGTTCTTATAATTATTTGCTTATCTACATATTTTGTTTAAAACTGAACAATTTCTGGTAGTTAGTTAAATACTGTAGAACCTTTACAGTATATATGATGGTATTTTACGAAATATTGCTGTATATTTCAACATTGATAAAACGGTATACTGCGTACGGTACAAATGCCGTAAATTCATGTGAAAATATTATTATAATTGTTTCGTCATCATTTCGGATGACAGGAAATATATGCGCGTAGAGCCGTGGGTAATCTGCAAGTCAGCAGAGTAAGATTTTCAACAAATACTATTTTCTATTTCTAATAATTATTTATGCAAATTTATTCATAAAATCATTTTTTCGACTACAACTACCTTTAAATAGCTTACAGAGTGCTTTTTTTTGGGGGGGGGGTGTTTTTTCTGATATTCCTGAAAACTATCTATAAGAATGCCATATCAGAATATATTTCTGATGTATTTCTTTGTTTTTCGAACTTTTGTTTTTGTTTATAGGCCTATCTGACAAAATATTCAAAAATAAATTCATTAGCAGCCAATGAAAGTAAAAATATCCATATTTATATGAATAATTGAAAAAAACACAATTTGCTTTGGGTTTGTACGCAAAATCACGTTTTGGAGCTGACAACTTTTACAAACAGCGTGTCCGATTTTCCGAAAATGGTCAGCAGTCACCAAAAAAAAAAAAAAAATATGTAGCGGAATGATCGTGAAATTTGTCAAGGGGGCAGAGGTAAGTTAAGAAGCGAATCATAAATAGAAGTACAATAGTTTGTTCAGAGTGAATTTGGAGTGAACATGTGTGTTTTTAACTCATTTTAATTTGGAGTGACCTTACGGGACACTTGGGGCTGAATGCACCCTGAAATGACTCTCAAATTTAGTCTTTATAGAGTGAATATTTTTACTCACTTTTGATAGAGAGTGTTTGGTATTCTTCTTAATGAGGTGTGCAGTCACGTTTGATGTCAGCCAGGGGTGTCGATCATGGAGAGGAAGGGGACAGGCACCCCCCATGAAAATATTGGGGGTAACATGTCGTTTTGCCCCCCCCCCCATAATTTTGACAACTTGAAAAATTTGAGGAATGCATTTAAACAGCAATGCAAGGTACATGAACTTTTACATTTTTCTTAACACCCCCCCCCCTAAAAAAAAAAAAAAAAATCCGAAACATGGATCGATGCCCCTGATGTCAGCTATAATTGCAAAATGGTTAATACAAATCAGTCATGCGAAATAGTAATTTGTAATGCAATCCCGCATGTTTTTCGAGGACATTACTAACGTATAAATTATTTCAATCGGATTGGTAACGACTCTGAATTTGTTATGAAAATGTGTGTTTGTACAGTATTGATTTCACAGTAATTACATTAAACTAATTAGTGCACGTAGTGATAAGGGCGTCGATACATTTTTCGGATGGGGAAAAAGTAACAAATAATACTGTCAAAAATAATTTTCAGCGAGCTCCGTGCAAAACAAACAAACGCATAATACTTTACTTTGATGTTGTTTAATTGTAGCCTATAGTTTTGGCGTGTGTTAAGTTGGTTAATTTCATGCATGTATAGTACACTGTACTACTTCGCATATCGTTTTATGAACTTTTCAAGTTAGCAAACTACCCCTCCCCCCTCAATTGATGCCTCTGTACAGAGTGGCATGATCATTTATAAGTTTTAACGCAAGACTTGCACGGTTACAGACATCGTAACGTATGGAAGTTAAAGCCGAAGTATGTTGTGGTAAATAATAAAAATGACATTCTTGCAATATTATGTTTTTAGATACACGTATGATCTACTAATACCCTGAAAATTGCTCGCTTTGAAACTTTCCCATTTTTGATAAATTACTCAAATTGTAAAGTCATTTCCCGTAGGTAATGTACATACCGCTAGATGCTCTCCTTTAATGTCAATATAGTTATTGTCCCCATAAACAATTTTCAGGAGGTGTGATGTTGTTTTCTGATGTCTGGGATGACAATATGATACTTTGTGACAGATTGAATAAAAATTTGTCTGATTGGCCAAAACTATACTTGGGTTTTAAATAAAAAAAAACACCTTGAATGTCTGAGCTACACATAAACTCACTAAAGTGTTTGCTGCAACTAGCAAGATATAAATCAATAAAATCGTATATAAATAAAGCATGTCATTGACTCTTTATTGTGACACATTATAGTCTATGTTGTAAAATGGATGTGGTACGTATTTAACGATCACTTTGAAAAACACATTTTTCAGGGCTTAATTCATTGTCAAACCCTGCCACAGACCCTTGTAGTCTAAGGATTATATCGCTTACATTTTTACAACTGGATTTGTTTATTAAACTATGTCTTCAATAGTTTTGAAGAAAAAAAAAGTATTGTGTAGACTATAACCATACCACACCATACAAATGACCTTTGAATCTTAATGATAGCTATGACCGCGATGACAATGGAGATGCAGCTCACATGGTCTTCTTTATGAAAGCGAGGACATTCCAGCCCATTGTCATCGCGGTTTGTCTGGTATGGCAAGCTGAGACCCCAGAATATCGCGGCGTTCCGATGACCGCCGCTGTTGAAAAATTGACAAATTTGGGAAATTGCATTGCATTCGAAAAATGGCCCTAGAATCAAAACGCCTTACTCAAAATCAATGATCTTGGTATCATTTTATTGGAAACAGAATGTTCTAACAAACGAAATAAAAATTAGAGACATTTTGCCGATAATGGTGAAGAAATTAGCGATCATACTCGTAGCATTCTTTCTGGGCCGCCCTGTATAAGTAGATGAATGGATAGATAAGCAGATAGATAGATAAATAAATAAATAAATAAATAGATATACCGGTACGTAGGTAGGTAGGGAGATAGATATTAATACCCTGGAATTCACACGCTATGAAACACTTCTATTTTTTGAGATATTTATGTATGACAAACGAAAACTTCGGTGGCTCATGACTGTTGCCACAGGAGATGTGGCGATATCTGCTCTCTCATACTGCGAACTTAAAACTCACAATTCGTCACTTTTGATTTTGACATTGACAATATAATACATTGTGAAATGACAGGCTGTCTTATCGAAATTCAACGACTTTCATATAATAATTTTCCAACAATATGAGAAGAGCCCCAACTCTTATTTTATTTAATAATGTGTGTGAAATTAAAGGAGAGGGAAGATAAATGTGTTCTTCAGCACCATGAAAAGTTTTTGCGGTGTTTGTAGTGAAAGAGGTGAAGTGATGAAGACATTGATAGATTTGGTAACCCATGGTTACCCATTTTATTTGCATGATAGTGGAGACGTTGGGTTTTGTGGTGGTGATAGTGGTGGGTGGTGGTATATGGTGTATGGTAGTAATGGTGGTTGTGGTAGTGTTGGTGGTGGTACATGACGGTTTTGATGGTAGTGGCGGTGGTAGTGGCAGTAGTACTTGGTAACTGTATTGCTAGTGCATGACGGCGATGATTGTTCGTGTTTATGATAGTGGAAGGTGATTGTGGTGGTGGTTGTGGCGAATGTTAACGTTGTGTGGTAGCGATTGTAATGGACCGATGACCGGGGTAATAATAGTGTACAACGCTTGGAGACGATTTCATATTAGGTGCTATGTAATTTGAAACTATTATTTTATTATCATCATCATCATCATCATCATCATCATCATCATCATCATCATCATCATCATCATCATCATCATCATCATCATCAGTATTAGCCTAGTAAAAGTGGTGGTGGTAATGTGGTACATAAGTGGTTGTAGTGGTGAGTGTTGGATCATGGAGGAATTGACATTGTGGTGACCGGCCAAACAACTGCGGATTAACTCTTGCTTTTCACACCCCGTTTCTTTCTGGGCAATTTCTTTCTGGTCTTGACTTTGGAAGCTTCTCAATTCGAGCTCCAAAAAGACATCCCCCCATAAAACGTACAGAGTGCTCAAGTGACACACACACACACACACACACACACACACACACACACACACACACACACACACACACACACACACACACACACACACACACACACACACACACACACACACACACACACACACACACACACACACACACACACACACACACACACACACACACACACACACGATTTTTTTTTTAGCTCGACTTCTAAACAATTCGTTAAATCATGGAGTTTGTGCAGAGTATTATTCATGAAATTTAGGTCTGTTTGACATATTCGCATGAGTGTTGCCCCTCCCTCAAAGAAGTTACCATGACAAAGAAGAAATGGTGCAAATGATTTAGAGGGGTCACATGTGCCTCGTATCGAAATTCTCTTGGCGCTTGATTACAAATCAAACGAAGGAACAAACAACCCTATGCATAAACTCGACAATTACGAACTTGGTACTATTCTAATTTCGAAGATGGAAGATTCCTTGCAAGAACATATCGATTTTCTCCCCTAACCACCCCCCCCCCCTTTCTAAATTAATTTTGACAACTTAAAGCATCCATAATTATGTAATGAAGAACAGGTCTAAAAAGCATTGGAAAGCACTGCAAAACGAATGAAACCAAACATAAAAATAATAAAAAAACATACACATTTTTTTTTGTTTTACGCACATTATTTTACATCGCAATTTGGCGCGCACCGATTTTTTTTTTCACTTTTGTCCACCCTCCCCCCCCCTGCTCCATCCCCCCAATCCGAAAAAAAATTGATCGACATCCGTGTGCTAGAAGTAAAAAAATAACTGCAATTATACCTGACGAAAGTATACACTACGGTGTAATTCCAAAATAGTGGAAGGCAAAATAATTGTAATTCATAATTTTAATTATTGTACTTGAAAAATGTAATTCTTCCCAAACTTCCCATCCCTGGCAGCCAAGCAGGTGCCTAAGGCTGCCCCTCCCTCTTTTTTTTTTAGCATTCCCAGGCTTGTCTTGAGTTTGCGATCACGTTCTTCGGTGGTGACACGAGCATGTACGTGTATAAATGTCAGCATGGATGGCCATACAGTATAGTCTATGCTACTGGAATATTTCATGCATACATGTATTTACTTTGGACTGTGTGCAAAAGGATTTGTTTGTTACGTAATGTGTCAGGGGCGTGGTTAACTCGATCTGATAGAGTTGATAATATGGTATACAGTCTTCTCCAGCGACAATGAACTACTTTTGTAAAGAAGTTTGGAAATTGGATTGTGTTCGAACTTCGATGATATATTTCTGGTCACTGATTCATTATCAAGATTATTGTATCACTGGTAGTTTATTTTCCTCAACATTAAACAATGCTTACCCGTCCATTCTCAACAGCTACATAAGAATTGGGTCCGAAGTTAAATGTTGTGTTCTATTGTTGTTGCCAAAGTGACAGGGAAATATTTGGATAGGTAGTTATTCAGCAATTAAAGATTGTGTTCACGATTTGCAATCCCCAAATGAGCTTATTGAGCAAATAAGTTCATACTATTCATCCAAAAGAATGATTCATAATCACATAATCACATACACTTCACTTCTCACAAAATCCTTGGAGTTCAAAAGTCAAATTTTGTGAAAATAATGGCTGACAAAATTTCAAATCAATCATTGTAGAATGCACTGTCTTAGCACCGATCACTGAATTTGAATTGTACACAGTAGCTTGCGTTATTAAACTAGTCTGACTGCCGAACCTGATTCGTGTTTAATATACTGTGGTGAGAACCGAATACTTCTTGATCAAAGATTAAAGTGTCAAAAACTCACACCAGTGCAGTTGGACGATTGACGAGCAATATTGCTACGGTCGGACTCTACCAAATTCAAAATCAGTGGCAAAAAACTTCATCCGGTGTCTGAATCCTAGACTACTGTTACAAAATAAATGAACAAATTGAGCAACAGCCCAATTCCAAATGATTCGATCATATAGGCCTATACATATACATATCTGAAAAAAAATATATATACGAGGTATGAATCCCAAATTTTGAAGTCTGCATTTTTATGTACCTTTCTCAGCAAAAGTGTACAAATCAAAAACACAATCTTAAAGCCCAAACTAAGTTTTGGGGATTTTTTTTATTTGAAAGCTTTATGCCCAAAAGACATATCCCTGCAATAATAAATCTTAAGTTTTTTCTTTTAATTAATTCATGAAAAATCTGGGGGGGGGGCGAGATTTTCGACTATACTTTACATTATAGCATCCAAAGGGTCAATAAGGTGTTAAGATTATATGAGTTATCTGAAAGAGCAGAGTCGGCTCTTTCAGATGAGGTATTAACTCGATCATCTAACTTTGACACCTTACTAACACTTTTTTGATGCTATAATGTAAAATATACATGAAAATCTCGGGGATTCCTCGAGAATGGTTTTTAATTAATCAAAAAAAGTAAAGACATTTAGAATCTATTATTGCAGGGTTATGACTTTGGGGCATAAAGCTTTCAAATAAAACAAAAATCCCCCAAACTAAACTTGGGCTTTAAATATGATGACCTGTGAATCAATGTGAAGAAATACATACATGTATGTCATGTATTTGATATTGGTGATCACCACTAGAATAAGGAGAGTAGATCATAACCATGCTGGACGATTAAAGGAAACAACACAAATTACACAATATTCACAAAACTCAGTCTCTTCATGTTTTTCCTCTTCTAGACAACAAGATAATTTATTGCAGAAATATGCAAAGCTCAACAAGAAAATTGCATCATGTGGTATAACTGAATTTTGGAACAAAACCCACATTTCACATACCATAAAACTGAATTATAAAAATACAAAACATCTGTAGCTATCACCAAATGAATTCTACCAGCAGGATATGAGCATGCCTCTTTAAATTTTCACAAATCCTGGACAAACATATTTTAAATCCATAAACTGTATACATGTAGTTGTAAAATTTTAATTCAATTTTCAATTTCACATGTTCAGGAAAATGACACTAAAAACATGAAATAACATACACCTGAATACACATGCCTTCACAGAAGCATTTATGCCTGTTTTCTTTGGACAGCCATGGGGCAGAATTTTTAGGTAAATATATGTAAATACATGCAAGTTGTTTTGATATACAGTAGGAGGAATGAACATTGAATTGTGGGAATTTACAATTTCAATAAAACCAAAGGTATAAATTTATTTTCATACTAGTCATCATGACCAATAAATTATTTTTCCTAATGCAACTTTATAATGGAAATCAGGAAATGTTCATCAATTTCATTCTAATGCAATGCTCGTGCAAGTTCTGTACTGATGACTAAATGCCCCTTAATGATGCTGTCTATCATAAACATGTCATTTCCTGTGTAGAAAGTAATAAAGAAAAATGTACAATGTTTACATATCCTGTGGCTTTAGCAGTTTCAATTTTGTACGGCTATTTCTGATAAAAGTAAAACAAACTTTCTTTCCTCACCAGAACACTTTTTAGGCTTCTATTGAAATACAGTACTACACTTCTTGGAAACACACAAATATCAATGGCAATACCTTCGAGCTGGTAATATTTAAATGGAAATTCGAACAAAATCTATGACGAATATCTGACACTGCAGCATTCCAAGACTTTATGCTCGTTATTCAAGCAAGTTATGTTATAAAATAAATAAAAAAATCTCTTGCACCATTTCTACAACCATCAAATTTGCAATAAATTATGTACCTTTGAAAAGTATTTTATGAAACAATTTGAACAAATCCAGAACAGATACATGTATTACAGTGGAATCCCATTATAAAGTGGTCGGATATAACAAAACCCTCTTATACCAAGGTGATTTTTCAGGTCCCAGCTTTTAAGATTTCTTTGTTTTTACACCCTGATACAGTGACGAACCTGATGCATGTATACGTTTAACAAGGTAAATCGTCATGGTTTTTAGGTCCTTGTTAAAACAAGGTTCCTCTGTATACACTGCATGCTTTTGTAGTAAAAAAAAAAATGCACTTGGCAGATTCGATTAAGTACTCGGACTCTCAGAGATTAAAACAAAATGTATTTCATTTCCATCTACATTTATACTTCGTAACCTCATGGTCATTGCTTGTCAGAACTTAGTCTAGATATAGCCTATGGCATTAGAAAACATAGCAATGTAATGAAGAAATAAGAATGTTTCACCACCTACTGCTGTATCATTTTGATATTTCTTACAATGGTTATCACTTAACCTACAATACATGCACCATTAAGTAGTTTATTGCTAACCTGTAAGCAACATTTGAAAGTTCCATTGTTACCGAAAATAATTGTTATTAACTTAAATAACGCATGTAGTGTCAACTTGCTAATAATTATATCCACATTTAAATAACATTTTTGCTTCACAAGACGCAACCATTGTTAAGTCAAATATTTACAATGTGCATTGTACAGTTGACTCTACATACATTTATAAAATCTGTGAGGACCAAAGATATAAAACTTACATGTAGCTTTGACTTGTGAGATGTCCAAAACTCAGAAAACAAAGACTAGTGATCAGGATTGGGCCTTTGACTCAGGCGATTATTTAACTTATGCGACTTTGACTCATGAGTTGTTAACTGTACATTGAATCCCTGTCACTTTATCAAGTCATCACCAATATCTTACTGCAAATAGGGTGACTTTACTGCTGAAGCAAAATGTACAGAAACCTAAAAAACTGAAAACAATTTGGGTCATCACAGTCAGTTACCATTTTTTTTTAATAGAGCAGTACCAACTACAGACCATTTTTTTTTTGGTGCATTAACTGTACACTACTCAACCCAATGCTGTCTGACTCTAATCAGACCGGTAAAATCACTTCAGCTTGCAGACAACTCCCAAATTCTCTATTGAACTTCAGTACAGCCATACACTTCTTCCTGGTTTATCATTATGAGCTTCCCCATCACCATGTTTTCTACATGACTCCAACTCCCCCCCCCCCCCCTCTCTCTTTTCAGGGTTCATGCCTGACAGTAGTCTGCTGGCCATTGTGTAGTAACAGAGGCTGCAGACTAGTCAGAATCTGTGCTGGAAATTATTGTTAGGCTATGCTGAAAAAGATTAAAACGTTAAGTTTTTAAGGGCAGTCCTACTCAACCTCGAACACCATGTATTCTATCGATCTCATCAGCATCATTTACACTCCCGGCAATTATTTACACGGATATCCGCTGAAGAACAATATTACAACTTTTTTTCTTCTTTTTTTTTACACAAAAAAACAGATATCTTTATCACACCAAGATATCCATTTTAGTTACTTAAACATACATTAAAGAGTTGAAATTGTTTCGAACAAATGTGTTGTCTTTCAAAAACACTTCTAAATCATAACTATAAATTATGACATTTTGTAACACCCTGTACTCATTAATGATCCTGTTCAAGTGATCAACATCACACACCTTGATTTCCATTCATTGGAATATTTGCTGAAGGATTTTTTTCATCTTTTCACACAATGGTAGAACATGAATATGTTTATATTTTCAACATCCAATTAAATTAAACATCCACTAAGATATACCTACAATCATTGTGAAATCAAACAACTGTGTTAAACACGTCTAGATCTAAATTAAAATAACAACAACAACAACACAAAGATTGAATATGAACTTGTTAAACAAGTAGGCCTACATTGATGCCTATCCATTCATCCAACCAATATTAATTTAAATTACCCCGGGTTACGATTCCTTCTTTGAGGTGGCCGTGTGGCCATTCACTCCATTTTCACCTTTCGAATCCTTGAGTTTCTTAGGTGGACTCATGTAAGTAGCGTAGAAGAAGTGAGCAAAAAGCAATAGGTAGCTGAAATACATGATGAGTGACCACGTTATGTTGTTGACATTTGTACCGCAACTCTGGCCGGCTCGGAGTTGAAGGAGTGCATAGATGTTCACCACCAGTCCGATGACCATCTGTATAAGCTGCATGAGGGTGATGCTGACGTTGACTTGTCGGGGTATTTTCACCAATCCCGACGCGCGAAGCGCATAGTAACTGTACATGACAGCGTGAACCGTGTAATTGATGGTGATGAAGTAGCGGGCCGGTGCTATGTGATCGCGGTAGGAATACCATGTGTACATGAGAACGGTGATGTGGTGATACCAGTGGAGAAACATCAGTTTCTGTTTACGGAGCACGATGAAAACCGTATCGCCCCAAGCTCGGGTACTTTGCTCAGGGCGAACAGCCACGCCCAGACGCCGACTCTGCCTTCGAAGAAGCTCGGCTCGCACACAGACTTATACCAGCCATCAGTGGAGACGTACCGGGCGAAGTTCCCGACAGTGACGAACGCGCCCGCGATGCTGAACACCGCCAGTGCAGCCGACCAGGCGGCGAGGGCACGTCGAAGATCGTATTTTGGTCTGTTTTCCATCCATATTCTACCCGTGAAGACTCCAACAACATAGACCGCAGAGCAGACAACAGATATCCACCAGTATCTGACAAACCAGTCTTTTTGCAGGTCAGGATCAAACGATTCTTCAAATTGCTTGATGATTTGGACATCCATTTTGTGATGAGAAAACGATTCGGTTCACGAGACAAAGTGATGGATGAACTTCACGAGCTGACAAGCAATAGTCAAGGGATAGTCCACAGATTCCACACGCAACTGTTTGCAAGAACAGGGGACGAAAATCCGTTAAATAAATATCAGATATTCTAATCAAGAGTCGGGATGCTTATTTTTGCTCGACCTCGCCGGGGATTCGGACTTTATTATTCACCACCCTGCAATTCAGGCTACACGAGTACCGGTACGTGTTTGTTTTCCCCTTATTTCTTTTCCGAGGTCACGAACTTACAGCTACACGTGCGCGTACGGTACGATTTTGGAAGCTTAGACATTCTGCATCCCATAGGGAACATCATGTACACATATCAATAAATAATAACATATTTAGGACATAAAATCATATCAAATTGGTTCGTGTGAAATTGAAAATATATATTTCTAATTAAACCATGCTACCTTCAAGATTAAACGTACCGCAAACAATAATTTGCAAAATATAATATTACACTATATACGTGAAAGCCGACGATCCCCTGCGCTAAAATGAACTGTTCCGTAAAGTTGATTGACCTCGGGCTGCGAATGAACGCATCGCGTGATCAACGTGCAATGTGTATTGTGTTCACGTTTCAACTTCGACCCACGGTGTATGGCGCGATCTCATTATGATTTCCAAATAAATTTCGATGTCTTATTCGTTCATGTACCGTGCATTGGGATTGCTTGCATGTAGTAGCAGCCTACAATGAGCTAGATAATTTACTAACTTTTATGGTGTGCATTCGTTTCACTTTAATTAAATTATAAACACGATTCAGGCAAAGGAAAACACCTCTTCGGTACGTCCCAGCCCAGCTAGTTGATCAGACAATAAAATTACAGTGCTGTGATTGGTTAGTGGAGGGGGTGTGTCGAAGGTGTGTCATGGGCTCAGCTCGTGCATGCTACATAGTTTGCATTTCAGACGCCTCAGTTGCCCTGCGAAGCAAGGACCCGCCAGCTGCTTTTGTTTTTGCGTCTCAGGATAATTTCAGCCGCTCTGTTTTGTAACCTTAGCCCAATTTCACAGCACTAATCGAGTTGTAATTCACCTAGCATAGGCCATTCTTTGAAAAGTGAAACAAATGGTCACACACGTGACAGAACTTATTTGACCTCTGTATCTCATGTAATTCCAAAAGGCCTTGCAGAGTCATTGTTTTGAAATGTAAATATAATCTTATATATGTCAATAGTGATCAAGTGAAAATATTTAATGTTATGTTAATCATATCTTATTTAGGGTCAGAGAGGTCAAATAAGTTTTGTCACGTGTGTGACAATTTGTTTCACTTTTCAAAGAATGGCCATAACATTTTAAATTTCAAAGAGTTTTCATCAACAAGATTCCTAATTCTTCGAAGCATACTAGGCTTGCAAATACATGTACCTGTTTACATAATCAACCAAGATAAATGTTCAACGATTATACATCTTACGGATTTATAATTATTGTTCAATAGCATCCCCACTTAATTTGATGCTAATAGTAATACGCTAAATGCTAAATTAATGCTCAAATTGAAGTAGGGGATCCTATTGTAATCTTTTCAGATCCTCTTGCCAGTCTATGTCTAATCAGTCTATGCTTTTCGCGATCGAATTAGAAGCACTGACACCATCCTGCGTAGACCATATAGTCTGATTCTCAGACCCTACTCGCTGCCGCCTGGGCCCGTTTTAAAAGTGCCTAGTCTTATTACTAGACATACTAGTTTGATTGTGCAAGGAGAAAAAAATAATACGGCCTGTAAAACAGGCTAAGACCATAAGGCATTGAGATTGAGAACGATAGGGTGTTGGGTGACCATCGTCCTTGCGTGGACATGGTTTATCCACTTCTTAGTTTTTGCCCCGTTTTTTGACATCCTTTAATATCCTCAACCTTCATACATGGACTTCATAATGATTATGTAGGCCTACACTGACTGCAATAATTTAATTTCAGTTTACTTTTACACATAAGCCATCCCTATTCGCCTACAAGAAGACTAGATCAAATTCAAGTTATTCCCACGGCCACCCACTCCACACAACACACACACACACACACACACACACACACACACACACACACACACACACACACACACACACACACACACACACACACACACACACACACACACACACACACACACACACACACACACACACACACACACACACACACACACACACACACACACACACACATGCACTCACACATGCACACACACATGCACACACACACACGCACACACGCACACACACACACACACACATACATGCACACACACACACACACAGTCACATTCACACACGCACACACACACACACGCACACACACACACACATACACACAGTCACAGACACACGCACACCTGGTTTTGACTATCAGTCATGGTAACTGCTATTTGATCATTTTAATCCTTCATCTGACGTGTTATCAAGAAATCCGATTTTGAAGCCGTATGTGCAAAATACATGTACAACCATTTGAATCATGGATGCATAATTATGTTTGGACCAAAGCATGCCCTTTCAAAAATCTAGAACACACGCCCCCGGGGGGGGCACTCGATTTTTATAAAGTGATACCTATGTGCGCGCAGCCGCACGATATCGAAAAATCGGGGGCTCTGGAACGGCCTGAGCGAGAAATGGGGGTCCTCTGGACTGGAGTTAAGGCTTCAGAAAACTGAATGCTATGCCTCTGGAACTGCGATCGCGGCGAGTCTGGCGCGCCAACAGGGCGCCCCCGTGCTGAAAAGGATGATGCTCTGGTTGGCCGGCGCCGCTTCGCGGTCGGCGGTCGGAGGCGAAAAAATTAGAAGCGAAACGGCAAATTTGGGGTCTCTGAACTGGAAAATCAAACATTTTCTGTGACTTCTGAAATTGACATGCTCTGGAACCGGGAATGTTGGCTGAAAATGGGGGTCTCGAACCGCGGCACAATAGTCGATCACACAAATTATACTAAGTGCCCCCCCCCCCGACACACCACAGCACTCACAATCGCCGGATGCACGGCAACTCACTCTGCTCTAGTCAAAATTGAACTAGAGTTCTCATCAAAATGCCTATTAATTCTATGTAAAAATCAAAAATGGTCATATCCTGGCTAGAAAACCTTCTGGTCATTTTAACTTATAACTAGAATCATGTCAACTTTGACTATAGCACTGAGTAATTCCCCCAATGTGATCCGATGATCTAGTTGCTCGTACTATATTGTCTTAAATCAGGTCCAATGGGTTAGTCTACAATTTAGTTGCCACGAGTGAGCAAATTTGTCTTTCCACGCACATTAGGGAAATCATATTGCCAGCAAATCTTGTATTTTGCTGTGTTTTCTTGGGGGCGGGGGGGGTATAGCTGTTTGCTGCGGTGATCCTTGGTTCATTCGACATATACAAAATAAACCAACACTTGTCAGTAAATTTTTAGATTTTAGATATTGCAGCACACCTTGGTATAAGACTATAAGTCGATTTTGTTTATGCCCGATGTAGGCCAAATCCTAGATAATATATTATAGTTATCGGCAATTGTAATTTGATCAACCCATCCCTTAAAAAAATCTAAAGATGCCCCTGCCCTGCAAGCAGAATTGAGCTGTTACCCGCAAGTTTGTCAAATGGCAATGAGGTTATCAACTTATCATCTTATCCCTTTATACTTAGCGACTAGTATTGCCTCAATCATACCATCGGACAAAGTAATGAAACATTATCTGAATACAAAAGATTCATAATCTAATCAACACTTTATCCTGAAGAGACGTAGACAGTCAACTCAGCAAAATATATCACAGATAATAAATTAAATATTGACATACCCACAGGGATCATTCTTGCCGCATTATTTTGTAGGCATTATTTGCCTAAAAGATAACAACAAGACGTTCAATGACCGACAACAATTGAGTTTTCCCTCTCTGAAATATTTACCTATGTGTCATATTCCATGTTTGGAGAGTTGGGGGGGGGGGCGGCATCCACAGCTCAGAATCAGGAAAAGGAATTATGCACATATGTCCAGAGTTTATCAAGTTATGTTTGTACAAATTGCATAGCTCTTGCTCATGGGTAACCTAGCTCCAACACAGGTAGGGGCGGCGCTGGAACTTTTTCACGGGGGGGGGGGGGGGTTACCCGACGAGAATCCCCCGGTGTACCGACAGGTGATAGGTTGACAAGCAAATAAAACGGGGGGGGGTTCCTTTATTATTTTACCCAATAGGATCGCAAAATATGACCCGACAACTTCCCAACTTCTGCTGTCACAGACACATCAGTCTGCAAAACAGTTTTTACACTTCTGCAGCTGAAAAAAGAGAAAAAAAATCAAAAACAAAACTGGAACAAATGCATGTATTCATATATTTTATTATCTTAAAAATATTTTCTTCCACAATAATTGTGTAGGCTTACAAGACTTACC
>JZLH01S0616555.1:6485-20915 GCA_001188425.1 Eucidaris tribuloides
GAGACGAACACGAGAGCACATAGAAGAAGACAAAGAGGAGGGGGAGGCTAACAACAACGAGAAACAGCATAGATATGATACGAAAGGAAAAGAACGTATGAAGAAGAATAGAAGAAGAAGTAAGAAAAAGAAGAAGAAGAAGAAGAAAGAAGAAGATAGAAGAAGAAAGATAGAAGAAGAGGAAGAAGAAGAAGAAAAGAAGAAGAAGTAAGAAGAAGAAGAAAGAAGAAGAAGAGTAGAAAGAATTCAAGAAGAAGAGTGAGGAGGAGTTAGGGGAGGAGGTCAAGAAATATAGAAAGGAAGGAAGATGGAGCGAAAAATAAAATACAGAGACTTTTAAAATGGTACCTTCTACTTTCTGGCCAGGCGTTTGGCATTCCAGAACAGAGAAGGGTAATAACAACATTTATGTTATGCAAGGCTCGCTGGTATAAAGCAGTCTAATTGACTGAAGTGGCTACCCTAGTAAATAAGACGTATAAAGCATTGCTATGAATTTAATCTTCTATACAATTACTTTGCAACAAAGAAAAATGCCCTTTTGACATTGTTACTATAACGGAATACTGCTTGTTACCTTACAGTGTTATAATACTCTCATAATCATCGTATTCATTGCAAATTTTGGGAGGTACAAATCAAGACTATAATCTTAAAGCAGTCGATATTCTTATTGATGCGAAAGTTTTAATCATAGAATGTCGTTCAGGTTATATTCAGTCGCATAGTCCCGAGCCATAGATACTGGAAGCTCTCGTACAGATATCTGACAAATGTCATTATTAAACCAAACTGTTTGTCTTGAAAAAAATATGGGTTTCAAGATTTGTGTAACTTGATATCAGCTCTTCAAGGACAACGCAAAATAGTCGTCGGCATAATAATGCAAAACATACTTCGGCGTATGGACTCTGGCAACAATTAATAATCACTTTTTGCTTCATGAAAGGATGCCGCGAAATTAGTGGGTCGGAGTTAACTTCGGTTTTTTATCCAACAGTGGTCTCTTTTCTGATGAAGCGGTTTTAGTCAAAAGGAATATCTCGGCACGAGTCCCATTTTACCGCTGAGATTGGCCGGCCACTTCGGACTAAGGAGGCGCCGGCAGTTGGGTTACGCGGACGTTTTCAACGATGTGATCTTGCCGCCAAAAAAAGGGAGAAATAACCCACAAAATAGATTGTTTTCGGGCGACAAACACAAGCTTCTTTAATCAAAATTCGATGTTAACACCCTGAGAAAAATGTGTCCCATCTATATTTTCCAACTACCACTCCTAAAATACTTTCAAACTTTGGCTGATGTTCAAAAATGTGACTGATGTTTTACACAAAGTTTCTTCATGCTTGAGTTATAATTACGTATATGCATGAGAGAAATCCAAATTTGTCAATTGTTTTGATCATGATATCGCAAGTTTAGATTTTGATAATTATATTTATTTTTCCTTGCCGTCACTTAATTGCGTATTTTGCGTACTTGTAACTGTACATCTTCTGCTAAATGCTCCAAACCCCAAATGTCGACTTTTGTCAATTTCAACGTTTTATACCTCCAGCTTTATCAATTAATTCAATTCAAAGTGTTATAACGATCAACCTGTACCCAAATTCATTTAAACTGTTGTCGACTTGTCTTATATGTTCTCATTTGTTCATGTATATAATGTATTTTTTGTTCTTGTATTTTGTACTTGTATTGTATATGTGTACATTGCGAAGTGTGAACGCAACAAATTTCCGAATTAATATAGGTGTGTTGACCAAACCAGGGACTGGATTGTTTCGGACTAATGTCTATAACCTTTCCAAATTGTACGATTTTCTGTAAAATCGCAAATGTTATCAAGACAATACATTTTAACTCATTTATTTGGTTCATTGTGTATTCATTTTACGATAAATGTCATTGGTAGGAACTTCAGTGACATTTGTCATTCGAATTAAAAGATATGGATCCGATTGTCTTCTCGGCGAACAGGTTCGCTGATAGTACCTGAGTGAAGTCAACCCTGGGCGAACAGGTTCGCCGGTAGCACTCAAAGTGTTAAAGATGAACTTATGAACTTACGAACTTATGAGGACAGTTTGTTTACGCTTATGAACTAAAGGTATTGGCTAACATTTACCACAGTTA
This sequence comes from Eucidaris tribuloides, assembly GCA_001188425.1. Lineage (NCBI taxonomy): Eukaryota > Metazoa > Echinodermata > Echinoidea > Cidaroida > Cidaridae > Eucidaris > Eucidaris tribuloides. The sequence goes on from JZLH01S0616555.1 coordinate 8,622, forward strand.
AAAAAATCTGAGCTACATGATTCCCCATGCTACCATTGTCTTTAATAAAGTTTAAAAATGACGCCCTGAAAAAAATTGTATTTCAAAATGATTATTTAGTGCTTTAAAAAAGTGAAAATCGTAAGTTGACAGGATTCACCTGCCCATTTCCTCCATAGACTCACTGTGGGTACACCTACGCTATTATTAAACGTCGCCCCGAGTTTTAATTCGTTTAATTTCATGCATATACTTGCCATTGCAGTGTAATTCTCCAACTTTTTTATTCTAGGTGTTTATTTGTCTATATGAACACTATATAGTTCAGATATCAAAATTTGACAATTTTTTTAATTGAAGCTCCACAATGTTAGCCTATCACTTTAAGTTTCATCAATACATAAGAGGACGGTTATAGTTTATGCTTGTGAGCTAAAGTTTCATCGTAAAATGTATATTCGATAGATGTTTTCTTCGTTCTTAAGTTATAAGTACTCGTGCGAGAACGAGCGCAGAACATGTTGGTATTTCATCCGAAATGTTATTTGCTCAATTGACAAAACTTTACTCCACATTGTTATGAAATAACAGTGGGTTTTTTTACGGGTATCGAATTTCTTCCTTGAAATCTGGTTAATTCTGAAAAGAACTTTTGAGATAACACCCCTTTTCAGGACCAACCAAATTTCAATACAAAAAAATGTTTCGATTTGCATAATGATATTCTGAAAAACTGTTATTATTTTCATAACGTTTAACTTATCATGCAAACTTCCAAACAACTTTTACACATTGTTATTCCGACAACCATTCACCGCAATATTAACCTACGCAACACATAAAAAGCAAACAAACACGAGCTATCAATTAAAATGGCACCAAGCACCTCTCTTTCATACGTGTCAAACAGTTTCTTCCAAGGAAACAGAAAATACACTAAATGACGCACACGTGTTGTTTGGCGGAACCAGTCAGAAAAGAGGACGGCATGTTACAAATCAGTCTTACAATTAACGTCTAAACGAAGTTCGACAGTATAAGAATCCCGCTCTTGCTCCACGCTGATTTGAAACGTCTGTCAGTAAATTTGACAGGCGACGGACACTCGAAATCATTCGATTTTGCTCCATTTTTTCCCCTTTTGTGCCGTGGTTCCCGAAATATTTTGATACTGTTTCAATCTCACTGCCAACCGCGGCACGGAGTGGTAATGACGTAGTATAAAGTAAAGACCGACAAACGAGCCGGCGTATCGGCGATTAGATACCGGGGAGTTGCGGGAAGCCCCCTGCGATTCCTGTATCAGGCAGCCGCCACTCTTTTAAAGGTGTACACGTTCTGGGATGATACCAATCCAGTAAGGTCTCAGTTTACACATTGTATATATCAATAGTTAAAGAAACTTAAAAATATGCTAACATGTCCTTTTATCTGTTATTATCCATCTATATGGGTAATTAATCGATTGTATTTTTTCAATTGCTTTCACTCTTTCCCTTTTTTTTTACTTGTTTTTACTTTATTATTCTTTTTTACTTTATTTACTTTATTACTTTTTTATTTTATTTTCTATTCTTTCTTTCTTCCTTTCTTTTTTTCTTTCTTTCTTTCTCTTTGTAGGTTTCTTTGTTTCATTTTCTTCCTTTTTTTCATTTCCCCTTTCTTCTCGTTTTCACTTGTTTTCAAAGAAAAATAACTGTAAAAAATTATGACAACCGAGGTTTTCCTTTTTTCCAAACAATCACAAAAATATCGATAGCAAAAGTATTTTATAGGAAAATAACTCCCTTTTTGTGAAGAATGTAGGCTTTATGTTCACAGTATTATATCTAAACTTTATTGACTGATTGATCAAACGATTGATTGATTGATTGATTGATTGATTGATTGATTGATTGATTGATTGATTGATTGATTGATTGATTGATCGACTGATTGATTGATTGATCGATTGATTTTATTAGCGATTGAATGAATGATTTTCTGGACGTATAAAAAATACAAACGTTTCATTTACAAAATCACATTTTCAAAATAAATATAAATGGGATAAAGATGACAAGCTTCTTTGATTAAGATTTTATTCAATATGAAATAGGTTCTAAATATTAAAGGCTGTGAGTGAGAAGTGACAGAGTCACTATTGCAAAACGGCAATAAAAGACGCCACCACTTATGGATGATGACCTTACAAGGAAGTGAAATAAAATGAAAACTAAAATGTTCTTTTTATAATAATAATTATCTTCATTTACTTACATCTTTTTGAACAGGGATAATGAGAATTGTCCACCTTCATGGTGTGACACTTTACCTCTTTGAAAACACAGAAAAAATTGTACCTCGAAAAAAATATCAATATTGAAATTAAACAATAAAGCGCGGGAATTTTTTTTATCAACCGATATTATCATTCCGATTATTTATTTTAAAGCTAGATACATGTATAGAGTTTTGTACCTTCAAGGTTATGTAATTCACCACTTCATTACTGAAACCATCTGTGTTTTATTTGTTATTTTTTGTAAATAAAAGTGTGCTGTGCAAGTGAAGATCACAGTAAATTTACTACGGCAACAAAAAAAACGCAAGGCATTTTTAAATACAACGGAAGCTTATTTTATCGTTGTTGTTAGTCAAGTGAATATCGCGCAGAGGGCTTGAATTATGATCAATTTGCGATATTCCATCGTATCGTATCGAATTAGAGTTTTGCATTCTGATGTTCGGATAACTCTTTACAGTTTGTTAATTTACAGAAATTGTGCTTTAATTTCTTTGACTATCATTTGTTTATTATTATTAATTACTAATTAGCAACCAACCGAATTCCGAGTAATACCGACTTTAACTCATTCTTGAATCAGATGTTTCTCTTCTTTCGCTTCACAAACATCAAACTGTTGCCTTTCTCCTTCTCCCCCTCTCCCTCTCTCTGAATTTTTCACAAGCCAGAGTCAGAACTGGGCACGAGGATTGCGGTTTCATTTTTCTATTCATTTCATTTTCAGCTTTATTAGATTTGCGGTTTGCTTTGTCATCGGCTTAGATTTCTAAAGGCATTTCGGCGAGAATAGACAAATCTTGCTCGCGGGCGTTTACCAGCCCTGTCGGGGCTCTCTCGGCATGTTTGGGTGTGGAGGTACGCCTAGACCATTGCAGCGGTGAGATGGTAAAATGGTCTACATCTTGAAAATTCTTTTTTTGAGAAAAATTACATTAAAGTTCAGGTATTTGAGGTACATGTATTTCATTAACATGGATATATAATCAATAATACTGACAGAACACAGCAAAGACATAGAAAAATTGATAATTGACAATTTTTATGCATATGTATTAATTTGTTTTGAAATAATAGCCATTTTTGTGTAGCTATATTGTTTTTGATCTTCACTATATATAGTAAAACGGTGTATTTACTGATATTGTTTCAATAACGAGACATGCACAAAATTAGTCAGTTATCGGTTTAAAGGCAAGTTCACCTTGAGGTCAAGCTGGTTTTAATAAAAGCAGAAAAATGAGAGAAACATATTAATGAAGTTTTGATGAAAATCCATTAAAGAATAACAGAATTATGGGATTTTAAAATTTTAAATTTGTGACGTCACATGCGAGCAGCTCCCCATATGTCATGTGATATCAATTCCATAAAGTGCCGTATTCTCAGAAATTGGAAAATTATGTCACCTGTGAATTCAATATATTATTAAAAATATTATTTTATACAGGCCTCTATATGAAAAAACCCGATAAATTATCATGAACCATTAAAAAAATCGATCCGAAAAAATCTGAAATTTGATCATTAAATTTCAATTTTCTTAGGACACTGATTTTCAAAATGGGCGGTTCTACCATCGCATGAGCGCAATAAACCCCATGATTGTCATGGTCTAAAACGAAGATAGACCATACCATGACAGAGCGTATATAGATGATAATAGGTTAATTTCAAGATAGACCATTTTTCCATCACAACTAAAGCAAAAATGTGAAAAGGTACTAAGATTATCTTTTAAACTCAACATGCTTGGTGGGAAATTCTCGATACTTATTGGAAAGTTAGTTAATTAACCCATCCCACTCCTAAAGTGGAGCATCGGACAGCGCCTATCTCCGTTTCAGTAACCCTAGTCAACATGGCTGCACAAGAGAGTTTGACTACAGTGGGGGTTAGGATCATTGGAAAGGGCGTCCCATATTATACCTCAAAAAAATAAATTTTCAAGTTAGACCTTTTTGCCACCACAGAGCAGCTTGTGCCTATGAGTGTGAACGAAAAATCATCATCGCAAGAGTTGCGACTTAGAAGTCTGTTAATCAAGGTCTTGATTTTTTCTTAACCCATATCATAGGTAAATGTTTTATGGTTTACGAAATGTTATGAAAGGTAATGGAACCCAGCAAGAGACTTATTTACACTATTTTGCAAAGTCAATACGCTTTGGGATCTGAATATTGGACGAAGTTGTTGTTGTATAACTGAAAAATTTTTGAAGGACGGCGTCCAAAATACATCGCGCTGTCACATTGTCACCGACTCAGTAAACAGTAATATTTTCACTGAATTTGAATAACGCGGTTTGTGTATACTACTATTAGATTCGTTAAAGAGGATCCCCAAAAAGTAACAAATACCAGTAAATAAATAAATGAATAAATAGATAAATAAATAGATAAGAATAAATAAATAAATAAATAAATAAGTAAATAAATAAATAAATAAATGAATAAATAAATAAATAAATAAATAAATAAACAAATAAATAAATAAATAAATAAATAAATATCTTTTTGTGAAGATCTAAACACTCAATAAGTGTTTAGATTTTCACAAAAATGTTTGTTGACGCCTTATGATTTTTCAACACCCAAACATTTAAACGTGTTTATGAAATGTGTTTAAGTGTTCCAGAAATAAACACGAACTTTTAATATCATATATGGTGATACACATAATTTCTAACAAAACTTGTTTATGATTTCCAGATAACCGTGTTCGAGTGTTTATAAAGTGTTACAGAAAAGTATTTATAAAAGTCTTTAGTAAATTTACAATGTGATGACAATGGAGATATAGCTCGTATAGTCTTCCTTATGAAAGTGAGGGCATTCCAGCCCTTTGTCATCGCGGTTTGTCCGGTATGGCAAGCTGAGACGCCAGAATATTTCGGCGTTCCGATGACCGCCGTTGTTGAAAACTTGGCAAATTTGGGAAATTGCATTGCCTCCGAAAAATGGCCCTAGAATCAAAACGCCTTACTCAAAATCAATGATCTTGGTATCATTTTATTGGAAAAAGAATTTTCTAACCAACGAAATAAAAATTAATGACATTTTGCCGATAATGGTGAAGAAATTAGCGATCATACTCGTAGCATTATTTCTGGGCCACCCTGTATATATTCATAGTCAATGGAGTGTGGTTGTGTAGTCTATATTACATATCTGAAGGCATCATTCGGCAATGTTTCCTGTTAAATAGAAAAAAAATGAGGTACACTGCAAAACCTGGGGTGTTAAATTCAAAGGTTATTGGCATGATTGGGAACAAGTGAAAATGCCTCAAGAACCAAATGAGTTGAAATATACGTATACCAACTGTACACCACCTGGAATAGATCTCCCAGTTGGAAGGATTTGTCTCTAATTCGTTTACCTAAGCCGAATCAAGTATGAACATATACTAGCATTTTGTTTCTCTTGAGCCCCGATAAAAATACATTCCATAGAACCCTATACACAACAGATTTGCCTGTCACAAGACATATACAGATGGAAGTTATTTTAGAATGAGTCAACTTTTGACTAACAAATTTTCACAGTAGAATCCATTGCACAGTTTACTTGATTCTAGAATAGTTTCAGCCCAAGTTGAGGACTACCCCAATCATGTCATTTACCGTTAACATCCATCGTGTTGCACAATATAGATACCAGACGTGGTGTAAATTTTAACACCACTGGTGTTATTTTAACACCAAACGAATTTTAACAACACACCAAGAGCATTGGCTTTAACAATCAGGGTGTTGAAAAATCAACACTTTTCCGGTATTGTGCAGCACACTTGGTGTTAAATTTATAATATCCCGGTTTTTGCAGTGTACACGATCCTCTATGCTGCTGGTGTTTCTGATGTTTCAAAAGGAAGTCGTGAAAACATTCCAGATGGTCATTAATGCTTTGAAATGGTGAAATCAACAAGCGACCATTCCATTTCCGCCCAAAAGACTGCTGTGTCGCAAACAAAATCTTTGTCTCCAGATCGATAATTCCTGTGCCGATATTTACCTGTACATATTTTGGTAGTAACGACATAAGTGTCTAAAGTGTTGCGTTCTAGGGTGTGTTTTATCTACTTCAATCATGTAGCTCAGAATTTTTTTTTCTATTTTTGTATTGTGAAAGAACATGATAAAACACACGACGAATAAAGTTGAAATTATAATTTAAAAGTGCATAGAAAATGAACGAAAATACTTTCCTCATGCAGTCATAAACAAGATCTGTGTTCGTCAAAAATATGTAAACATAATGTATGCTTCCATATAGTTGTTATTTTGACAAAAATAAAAGTGATGGAATCTAAATCTAAATCTTGTAATACAATAAGCTTAAAAATCAAGCTTGTACTATTCAGGTCCATAATCTGCTTAAATAAGTAGTGATAATTCGTGTAAAAAAATAACTATAGATATTTTATTGCGTTATTTAAAGAGACAGCTGCAAACCACACCAACAGAAAGAGAAACATGATGAGAATTAAAGATAAACAAATAGAAAGGTTTATGGAGAGAGCAAGGGGAAAGACAGTATTCTTCAGATAATGTAGTTTCTTATTTGACGAAACAAAGATCACTCGATAGAAATGCAGAAATACCAATTTCAACACGTTTGTTCATTATCAACTATTAGTGTAGTCTCACTTAAATGTGGATTGGATTGTTTGAATTTCATGTGAAGTGAATTTCAGTGTTAGGTGTATTTTACGTACTTGGTACTAGACATACTTACAGTATGAAAAGAACGTTAGCAGCAGGTTAGGGTGAACTTGTGTCCACCCCCCCCCCTCCATTACACACATGAAAAACAAGTTTTACTAGCTCACATACCGAAATTATCCTCGTAAATCTATATTAATGATAAAATTGTGTTTACATGGCATGAATGGATTCAGAAAGTCGTTGTTGAAAATAATCGCCGAGACTATAAGCACTGTTTTGAGTATAAACCCATAGACGGTTTAAATGCCCAAATATTTGTTTTGATCAGTTGAAGTGGTGTCAAAATTTGAAGATCAAGCACGTCTTTGACTTCTTTCCGAAACTGGAAAACGGGAATTTCATTTCCGATAAAATAGTCTTATTTTTCTCTAAGTTTTATCGAGATCCTCCGGTTATCAGCCGAGTGTTTATGTTTAAGAGTCAAGAAGAAGGTGACTTCTCTTTGTAAAGTCAGGCGGTATATTTCATTCACACCCATCTTTGCTGTGGGCGAAAACTTTTCATTCTGTGACGATTACGAACAGGTTTCTGATCTTGGTTAAAGGGGAAATCGCAGAAATTTGGGGATTCAGTTTTAAAGACACTCTAAACATTGTAGAACCCCCAATATAAAGATTTTTAATTGATATCTGACTGAAATGATAGTATTTGAATGATCAAATAAACACTAGAACACAAGCTTTAGACAGTTATGCTGTCACCAACAAAATATATACAAAATATCGGCACATAAATTAACGTGCTGTGGACAAAAATTCTGTAGGGGCCTAACACCCTAATCCATGGGGTACACTGAAATGATCGCTTGTGGATTTTCACTTCTTAACTTATTGATTGCTTTGAACTGCATTTTTTTTTCATGCAGAGCTTCATTTTTAAGACAGTATGGAATTATGTGATTGAAAAATGAATATAATTTGACAAGAGCGAGGATTCGTTTTTATCTTGAAGACCATTCTTTTAAAACATGATATTTTTATATGAATTCCTGAAAATACTATGAACAGTTTCTCGTTATGGTAGTAGTAATAAAGCAGTATATGATTTTGTTTACACCAGAATCCATGAACTCTTATTAAATCATGAATTCTTAACGTGAATGATCGGCAACTTAAGATATCATTATACGGTTGCTGAACGGAAATTAAAGTTTATTATTTAAATTATTATCATATCAATGGTAGCCAGTTAAAGACTGAAGGTTTGATTTGAACAAAAAAAATCAAACTTTGATATCTGAGCTACATGAAAGTGCTTGTACTATGGACAAATAAACACTCTACAATACAAAACTTTGGAAAGTTTGGCTGTTACTAGCAAAATTTATCTATGGATAAAATAAAACATCCGGCGGTGGACTCTTTAGTGTAACACAGAGTCTATCGGGAAAATATGTGAAAAATCAGTCAATCATGGATTTTCAATTTCTAAAGCACTAAATAACCACTATGAAGTTTGAAGGAGAATTTTACAGGGCTTCCATGTGTTACGTTATCAGAGACACTCATAGCATGAATTATTGTGTAGCTCCGGGTTTTTTTTAAACTGGGAACAATGCCTTTAAGCGTGTTAAGATGGTGTTGAATATTATGGGCAATAACAAATAATCGAGTTTCTTGGATTTATACAAGATGAACCGTCTTTAAAATGCCCTAACCCTCATTTCACTCAGGATGTGGTACTGCCTGTGTATGGATAGATATAACTGAAAGTTCCCTTTTTTTTCTTTTCTGACTTTTTTTTCTCTCAAAACTTGTCATCGTTTCACTGCTTGGCGCCCCAGGAAAGAAACACAGGTCCGTATTATTCATTCATAAACTTGTTTGGATTTGTGAAGCTTTTAATTTGTTTATTTCTTTGAGGTCTGCCATTATACTTGGCGTTGACTCTGTGCGTTTGGCCGGAATTGCCGAAAGGTATACTGGCTTTTCAAAGGGACGATATAGGACCTGTATACAAACACCATAGAAAGTCTGTACACACCATATCACGTAAAAAAGTATTGCGATGGGTTTGTAGTGCAGGAATAGTACATGTAGCTAGACCGAGATGGGAAACTATAGTGAAAGTATTTAGCATTTTGGAGCTTTAAATTAAAAAAAAAAGTGTCAAATTGTGATATTCGAGCTACAAAATAGTGTTTGAATGAACAAACAAACATTCAAGAATACAAAACTTTTGAAAGTTATGCTGTCACTGACAAGTAAAAAATCACACGTGACTTATGCTTCCGGTGTATGGTAAACTCTTTGAGGTGGACATGACAAAAGTGGGCACTCTTTTTACTATTTTAAAGCATTAAATGACCGTTTCGAAGTACAAAATTTTCAAGGCTTCATTTTTCAGAACTTTTTCTTTTGCCCGCTCTTCTTCTTCTTTTCTTCTTCTTCTTTGCTTCTTCTTTCTTCTCTTTCTTCTTCTTCTTCTTCTTCTTCTTCTTCCTTCTCTTTCTTCTTCTTCTTCTTCTTCTTCTTCTTCTTCTTTCTTCTTCTTCTTCTTCTTTCTTCTTCTTTTCCTTTTCTTTCTTCTGTGTGTTCTCGTTGTTCGTCTCTCCCTCTTCCGCTTCTCCTTATTTTTCACCCCCTTCCTTTTCTTCTTCTCTCACCCAAATCGTGTTTTATAGTGGGAAATACTACTTCCATATGACAAAAGAAGATATTTTCTTGCCCTAAAGAGGTAAAAAATCATGACCCCCCCCCCCTCTAGCTGCGACACTGTCGACAACCTGCACAGGCATAGTACGTGGAAATCTCCAACTTTTTCAATTCGAAGTCCATGACCAGTCATTTATTTTTTAAAAAAAGGGGGACTTGTACCTTCTTCTTCTTCTTCTTCTTTTTAATCTGCAGCTATGGTGTCACAGTTCTATAGTGAGTCCACAAAGTTTCGAATTAGTAAAGAGAAATCCTTTGAAGTGGATATCCGTGTTTATCATGATTGATAGAAATCACCATTGTAGGACATAACGATATTTTCCATGTTCCAAAATTTACTTATCTGGGTAATCATGTGAAACTGTTTCTCCAGGTAATAGCCATGATATATAGCGCCCCCACTGATTACTGTAACTTTTGTCTGTAAAACCATGGACTTACTAACATATATCCGTGGTCAAACTGAAATTTCCAACCTTCAAGTCACTGAAAGAGAATCTCTCAATGCCATTTATTCAAATATTTAAGAATTTACATTTAATCTAGAATACTTCACGTTTATCCCTTTATATCCTTTTCTTCGTCACTGCACATTTACAATCAAAATTCACTCTAGAATATTTGACATAATTTATATCCCTTCGCCAACTTCAAGTAATTTGCAGATTGATAACTTTTGGGGGATAGTCCTTAATAACTTTTATTTTCTATCTTCTCCACCGGTTTCTTTATCATGAGTTGTAATCTGTGTTCAGTGCAGTGTAATCGTATCTTGCATTATTAGTTTAGCTGTATTAGTGAGGTTTGATTTTTTTAAATTAATTTGTTGAAAATAAATGAATTTTATTTTTTTTAACATCACCAACCTCGCGTCTATACCCATATAGCAGTCTCTTATCAAAGATAGATATATCTTCATCTTAAGTTGTGAGTATGTTTAAAGGTTTGGCTTGTTGGCTGTTCGTTTTCTGTGACATGCAAACATCACACGTGTGTGCAGATAGACAGACAGACACACATGCACGCAGATATCATGTCACACAACACACACATACACACACGCGTGATTAAATAAAAGATCAAGTGTAAACGGTATCGAAATGTGGAGAACTGATGTCAAAATGGAAGAAATAACCTCGAATAATCTCATTATTAATGGTTCTTGAACTTGCAGAATAAATTTGCTGTTCATCTCTGTATTATCAAATTAATGATAAATAAGATGAAATGTTTATTCTGTTATTTTTTAATGACTCAGAAAAAGATTGACCCAACGGGATTCGAACCTGAAACCTACTGAACTTCTTGAAATTCTTGTACTTAAACGAAAATATGTTGCCTTGTCAACATCAAGGACATACTAGTTGCCAAAGAAAATGTTTGTTTGCAAACCCTTGTCTTTCTTGTATCAGTGAGATTGCTGTGAAATGGACATCACTGTTACCATTTTCCAAGGTGAAATTTCGATCGACATCGGGTCCGTATAACTCTGGCAAGCACTTCCTGAATATGTTTTTTTTAAAGGGTTCCAAGCTCTATGTCCTACAATTCGGAGTAAAAGGTGGCGTTCTCTTTCCGAGAAGTTACATTTTCATGAAGTTTTAGCAAAAGTGTCAACTTCGACCTAGTACAACGAAATCAATGTCATCCCTCGAATTCTATACGATTTATATAAACATTAAACACATCTTCTGTTCATTTTTACGAGGAAATTCTTATACACTTGTGACAATACGAAAGTAGTTCTCAATTTCATCTTAAAGTAAGCGTTTGAATATTCGCCGTGTTAATAAAAAGTGCAGAGTGCGCCTGAAAGTGTGAAATACCATGTATAAACGAACTGATTCCTTGTAAAATGCGCCATATACCAACATCACCCTTTTGTCATAGAAAAGACACGTGCAATAACCTTTCTGTATCTCCCCCGGGCCCGACGGTGTCGGCGAAGTACACACGAGATCGGTCGCGTTTGCCAAGAATATACCTCCACTCCACCCCCCCCCCTTCGTCTTGTTTGTTACCTGTTTTTCTTTCTCACACCTCACGAACGAAGGTGTGTATCGTCGAAGTTTTTGTATACACCCGGAGGGGCCGAGGCGTTTAATTGAGTGGGTGTGGTGGAAGTGAAAAAAGGTTAATTCAGCCTTTTGGTAGACGACTGATCTTTGAAGTGCGCCGCCCCGACTTGGCAAACGGATTAGGCCCAAGATGCTTTTAATCGCTGGCTCAAGGCGTGTTGGAGAAAAGTTGCACCTTTTGTCCCACGTGGGCTATATACAGTGTACGGAGCTGTGTGCGAGTCGAGCACGTGTACCTATTTTACCGATCCACATTTTTTTTCAGTTCATTTATTTATTCCATTTTTCATCAAAAACGAGAACATAATATTTGATATTTAAAAGCAAGAAAAATGAAAATGGGAAACTAAAAATAAAGCCCTATTAGGCCTCTTAGTTCCCATACAAAAATAACATAATAATGCCAACAATACAAATACAAATACAACAAATAGATATACATACATAAACCTACATACATACAAACATACATACAGACATGAGAAACGTTAGTGTATCTGATATATCAAAGGTAAATGATATGATCGGGGGTAGTCCTCAACTTGGGCTTAAACTACTCTAGAATCAAGT
>JZLH01S0616566.1:4838-20330 GCA_001188425.1 Eucidaris tribuloides
ACAAATTATATTCTTATATGGTCCATGCATATATGACTTGGTAATTGCAGTTCTCCCTATCGCATATAGCGTTCTGCCGAAGTTGAAACGCAATGTGCGCTCCTAATTTTTTACCACTTTATATCTTGGAATAGAACTTCCAGTGAAAGCAAGCGGCGAACATACACATCGAACGCAAAGTACTACGTGGACATGGTATTAAAATCTTTATAATAAGATCTCGTGAAATAATATTTTTTCTAGTCCTTCGTCCATATGAACAACTTTCTAGTTAAGGTCATAGACGAGCGTATCTGCCGCCTCAACACACTGCGCGGGCGTTCGCGTCCGAGGCGCGGGCGTCGCGCGTAGTTCGCATTCTCTATCACGAGGTACATCGGGCAGCTTCGTTGTAGAGATTTCGAGTTCATTCCTATCGTTTACCAGATCGTAGAGGCATTTCTTTCACGTAAGAAGTCATTTAGAGTCGGCCAGAAACAACGATTCATCAATTGTTCATCAGGTCCATACCAGAAAACCCCTTTTAATGAAAAAAAGGGGTATTAAGAAATTTTTTTTGACGAATGCGTGACTAAGGTTCGAAATGAGACGTGCCGTAGAAGCCGATTTTGTCGCGTTTGACAATGGTAACGATTTTACCGGAAACGGCAGAAGTATGTAATCCCAAGAGTGATCGATCGATATCGTATCGGCGCGAGGTGATAAATCGCTTCTAATATCGGGCTATATGTGCGGATAGGGAAAATTGAATGAATAACTGCGCCAGCAGTGCAGAGACAGCAGTGCTAAAGTATTAAAGGGCCCGGGCCCTAATAATCAACACGCCGACAGACAGTGACAGGACGCCGCTTTGCATAGTGTATAGAAATTCTGGCTCCTAGTAACTGCCCCCGGACGGTCTTAAAGTGGCCATATGTTCATAGATTGAGAGCGTTATTTCCGCTCGGTGCATGTACCTTACGAGGCGGGTCACAGGTGACCATGGACGCCAGACACTTGGGGGGTCTTAGGGTGAGAGATTTGACACAATAAATTTCCACAAGTAGTAATTGCTTGTAAGTCGATTGTTCATACTAATTTGCAAAGTTTGGGATTAAATAAACTGAGATTCTCAAGGGAAACAATAACTTGTTATTGTCTGTTATAACGCTATTCAATTGATGAGTAACTGCGCCAGCATTCCAGAGCACGCGCAAGAATTAGGGCCCCCTATAATTAACACGCTGACAGACATGACAGGGACCCGCTTTGCATAGTTATGATTCTGTCCTCTTTGACGGCCCCACCCATTTAAGTGCCTATTCAACTAGATTGAGCCAGCTTTTATGCATCCGTAACAAAAGAACAAAAGAACCCGTGAAAGTTTTAATTGATTGTGCACATACTTGGTGTACTAGTGGGGATTACAAATTACATGGATAATGAAAACGTGCATGTCTTAACTCTAAACCCACCAGGTTACAAATTCTCTGGTGCAGCGAAAACCTTCTCACGCTGCATCGGCATTTGTACTTACTCTGTTGATTTAATATTGACGCAAAATATTGTGAATCTAATGTTTGCAGATTAAAATGTTGACAAAATCGGAAACTGCAAACAAATCGAGAATATCATAACAAATCAAGTTCAAGTTAGGGATAGCTTGTCTGTTTGCACGTTTGGAAAAATATGGAATCAGATCAATCACGATACGTCACGTGACACAACTCAGCCAATGAGCAGCCATCTTGTGTTGCTAGGGGCGTGGCCTAACTGACTCGGATTTCCTGTGTGTGTTTTTTTCGCGAGGTCCAATGGAAGGCTCTCAGAAAAACGTAAATATTACCCCTTTCCCGTGAATATTTTGATCTGAAACTTTCACAGGACATTAAAGAGACTTTGAAGATTTGATTTCAGTCAAAAAAATAATTTTGACAAATTTGACCTGTTGCGACAATTTTGCTTGTTTTCTCTAAACCGTCCGTTGCGACTTGTGGCTCCTTTAGGCGTGACGGGTCACATATAGGTTAAGCTAAAATGGGGCTCTTTTAACAAGTGAGCTAAAATATGTTTCTTGAGCAATAGTGCATATCATGTAACACTTTCATTATTATAAAGTCAACTGAACCACTTGAATTACACACTAAAGTTTACAAAATCAAATAATATATGTATAGCTCATAGTTGTCCCACTAGTATTAAAAATATTGCTGGAGAATCTATGAACTAAAAAGATAGGTTGACAAAGATGATTACTAAAATCACTATGAGCAGCCAAGAACTTAATGTTCTTAGAAATATTCATGACAATCTGCAGTAAATGACTATTAGCAAAATAAATCTATACATAATAATTTATTTAGTTAAGTTAATTAATAAATAAGGAATAAGAAAAATGGCTGCTTTCTGGAAAATTACAGATTACAGATGGGATTCTACTTCGAGCTAAAATCACCACTATTTCCAAACTTCAGTGACGGTACTACAAAACATTACAACCAACTGTACTCAGTACCCTGACATGTCACAAATTACATACTGTTTTCTTGCTTTGATGTGGCAGTAGTTCTCCAGCTGATGATTTCTCATGACAGCCAACAGCTGTTCTCGTGTTGAGTTGGGATACACAGTACCAAGAAAGTTGCATCTATAACGTCTTGGAGCAAAAAGACTTAGGTGACTACTCTTGATTACTGGAAATCCCCGATATCTGTATTCAAAATATTGTAGAAGAATACTGCTTGTTTAATTACATGTTAATGGACACAATGCAAAACCTGAAAAAGTGCAATTTATGAATGGAACAGAAAAAATTTCAGTTATTATAAGTAATGATATGAAGTTACACCTAACCAAACAAGTTGATTACAATAAATTATTTCTCTGTACGTGTGCTAAATTCTGATATCACATTTTGATTGAAAATCTTCCAGGCGATAGTCAAGACGTGTCTCGCCCAGTTTTGCATACATACAAACTTGCGCAAAAATCACAACATATGGCTCAAGAAGGTTGTTGACCCCTGCCGGTGACCTTTGACCTTTTAATGACCTTTAGCTCCCTATGAGACATCTGCCACCTAAGTGTGGTCACAATTAGGCAACTGGGGGCAAAGTTATGGGCCATAATAGAAACTTGCACAAAAAACTAGACATTGGGCTCAAAAAGGTAGTTGATCCCTGCACCCCTTTGACCTTGTGGTGACCTTCACATACTTCCAAATTTGAAAGTCTATGATCAATCTTCCATCCAAGTTTGAATGAAATTAGAGCATTTAGCACAGAGTTATTCAAGTTTTCGTAAAGGTAACGGATGGATGACAGACAGACGGACGGACAGATGCCACAGTGATCCCTTAGTCTCCCTCCACCTCAATGGGATCGACAAAAATGTTTTACTTGTATCACATTTTGAATGAAAATTCTTTAAAATTGTTTAAAGGTATGGGTATACATTTTGACTAAAACAAATTTTTATATTTTTGAACATGTATCACAGTTTGACTGACCAAATTGTTTCAAGATTCTGAATAAGGATGACATCAACAATCAAAATCTAGAACACTTGTACTAGTTTCACAAAGACTGCTGTACCTAAACAAACTTGCATATATCAAAGAAGAAATGAACCACACACAAATCAGGTCACTTACGTGGCTACACCGAGAGGCCACTGCAGAATGTCAACTCCGTTGACAATCTGGGTATCATATACCACAAACAGTACATCTATCCTTCCACCCCTACTTTTCATATATGGTAGAATCCAATCATTCTGACACTGTTCATTTCCAATCAGCATGAGGACCACCCTATTCAGTGATGGGTAAGCATCCAAATAGTTCAACCATGCCTGGGTGTACTCCACTTTCTCCTGGTCTCTTCCATTTAGGATCAGTACGAGATTCTCCACATCTTGAGGGACTTTATCAGGTAGCACTCCTTGTCCATCTCTCATTCTGTAAGGAATGTAAGCAAATGCAATTTCTAAAAATAATTTCATATTTCATAGATCAAAGAAACTAAATACTTTTAAAACAAAGTATATCTTTAAATGAAATACAGTACCCATTTTTGGAAAAAAAAATTGCAGAAGCATTGGGTTCACAGTTGGTTTGAATACTTCTACACTGAAATACTACATATAAAACAATTGCACAATGGAAGTAACCTTATAATAGGGGTCAGAATAAAAAAAAGTAATTGTTCTTTAGCAGTTGACAAATCGATATTTGAAAGATTCATAGTGCACACATTGAGCATGTACACAATTTTATTTTCCCAATACACCTCTAAATGCATGGATTTAAATCCAATGTTAGCCTCATTATGACAATAAAATAACTCTTAAAAAAGTAAGAAAAGGAGACAATTTCAATAACTGTTTTTTATTAAACTCAAACCCCTGAACTACATAAATTTTAGCATAAATTCTGATTCAAATGTGACATTTTCTCATACCACAAAGCTGACTCAGGCTTTCAGGCAAAATGAATACAGCTCTGGTGTTTTTTGCGAAGGAGTGTGCAAAAGCTGGTCAAGCCAAGGAGTGAAAAAATGAACTAACTCAGAAGACTTTCTGAATTAAGATTTGACATGCCACAAACCTCAAATTATTTTTGAAAATAACGAACGTGCGGAGCTCCTAATCTTTACCTACATTTTCATGTTACTAGTGCAGGAAAACATTTGCCATTTGAAAGAAGTTTACCAATAAAAGAGGTGTATTCCAGGTCTCAGCACGACGTCTGTTATCGCTTGTCACGCAAGTTCAATACTCAAATGCAAAGGGCATCGATTCAAGAAGAAGAGTGACTTGATACGCAAGTTTGTGTCTTTGCTGAGCCCAAGGTTCTTTTACTGTAATGGCATTTTGCCCCAACAGAAAAATGTGGAAATGATGGGAGAAACGCATCGTTTAGAGTTCTTGCCTAAAATAAGTAGGCAGTGTATGAAAAAAAAAAAAAAAAACTTTTAAAACCCCCTCATGTCTTTGTACACTGGCTCTATAGCTGGGTAATGTTTGGACAACAAAAAGAAGAGAAATCAGCGATGTTGATGACTTCACTTTTTACTCCAGTTTGTTCGGCACGTTACGAAGCTATGTTAAGCATACGCTAGATTTTGAGGGCAGAATGGTAACTGTTGCAGCTTCGAGTCTATACATGCTGTGAGTTGTTATTGATAATTTAAGTGCAAGAGTCTGAAACTGATCAGAACCTTTAGCGCTTATATTGGTTCCATTATGGTTAAAGATGGGCGGGCTTGAGAAATTCATGGTAAACATACTAGTGATAATGTGGATTAATTCTAACAAATTTAATTAAATTCCTCTGTAGGCCACAAATAAAGTGTTTACATGGGTATGGAAGGAACCCCGCTTTGGCTGAATGATTTAGTCGAGACTTTATAATTGTAACTTAGTACTCAATGGAAACTATATACAGAAGGAATTATGGAAAAACATGTCACCTAATCTGTTTCCGGACGTTACACATGTGTGTAACGATTTTGATTCTCGAAATCAAATTCTATTCGGATCAGCATTGACGTGATTTTCTCAAGGCAATTTTTTTCCATGTTGTTACCATTGTTTCCATCCTTGAAAATGATGCAAAAAAAAAATGGCGAAATGTTTTAACGCCCGCGCCCCCCGATTTTTGAAATCGCAGGCTTTCTAGCATAAAATCTTGCTAAAATGAACTGATGCCGAGTGATAGATGGTACTTGAGCCTACATTTAAATGCAGGCGTGTTATAGAAATAATTTTGATGTATGACCTACTATACTATCTATTAATATAAGTCCCAAGAATCCTTATTTGTGAATACAGAAATGCTGCTCATATTTGAATATGTCTATCGTTGACAAGCATGCCCAAAATCGACCTAAGCGCCAGATTATGGGCCATTTTGTATTCGTAATTTACAGTGTGAATAATTATTGACATGTGCATTACTATGTGTACGACTATCAAAAATTCAAAATTGCAAGATATGCACTTGATGCTTAATGTTAGTTATGAACTCAATCGTGTGCATGGGGATATTTTAATAGATATACGTAGCAGTGACGCTACGATGTAATACCCTTCTGTTGGGAGGATTGCCTTCCAAATGAGGGAAATGGTGAAATTGGATTTGACTGCATGCGTTCTTGAACGATTGGTGAAATGGTCTGAAAACTTTCCTTTGGTTAGTTGGTGGGTCTAGCATGTAGCTATATAAGTATTCACTGAGGTTTCCTGTTCAACTCAGTATGTTTAATGACATGAAATACCAATGAATGTCCAATGCGAGTTAGCGTCTGTGTGCTGAATTTCTCTCTTGACGGTTGTAGATTTTTTACATGTATGCTATTTCAGTTCATTACAATCTCGGTGGGATTCAGTAGGATAAGAACAAACTTTTGAAGTACAAAGTTAGAGTTACTTAAAAGGTAAAATATATGTAGATTTTACACTGGCTGGCATGTTGAGTTGAGCCAATTAAAAATACTCTGTGCCGTGTGCTGTAGTGCAGACTACATGTTAGCATAGTCGACACCTTGCATGCCACTTACCATTGAGCAGAAGTTTGTTATCACTACTAGAGTACTAGACAAAAATGTTTTCTCCACGAACTATTAGCAAAACTCCTTAAATATTTACCGTTGAGGGTGAGGTAGCTTCTTGTAATGGCAATTGTTAGATATTTTTCAGCTTAGTGATATCATTTCATAAATATTTATGGGGTTCTTGCGGTTTTTTCCACATCCTGGAAGAAAAAAGAACTCTACTGATTCTATAGATTATTTCAGACGGTATAGATTTTTTTTTCACATACTATCTTCTTGTTGGTTAACATTTGCCATGCACTTCCACAAACATTAATGTACACATGAGGTATTATTGCGACAAATGATGTTCAACTTTTTTAAAGTTTCTTTACCCAGTTCTTACTATGTTGGTGCCCTAGCGGGATCCAAAATTAAACAGTTCTTCATAGATACAGTAACAATGCGTTTCATTGGAACACTTGTCAGTAGCAAACAAAAGACCTAGTTTACTTTTATTAGTATTGATTAGAGCAAAAACAAGGCAGATTATTATCAGTATATGTAGTGTTTGCGGAGTTACAGAATGTAACTGTGATGCAACATTTTTCTTGTTTTGGAGATGTTCATCATCAAGACATACAGCATTGAGTGGGGATTACACTTCTGCCATGGCACCTTGCCATTACAGTGTAGACTCACTTAATGTTGACCACATTGTATATTCCATCCTCTGGCTTGCACATTCATCCTTATTACACGGGAGCATTTTCTTAGAGTGTTACATTCCTATTCAATGCCCCAGAAATGGAACTCTATTCTTGTAAAGAAAGGGCGGAAACCCATTTTATTTGCTTTACTGGTGGCTAACATATTTTGCTTCTAGCATAAACACTGAATCTCTACTGCTACATGTATTTTAATTAGAGATGATGCGGCCTTGGGAATATATCAGTTAACAGGTTGCCTGTAAAGTCTGAAACCAAATTTGATCAATAGACATCTACTGGGCTATTGGAATGTGCCATCACAAGGCAATAATACAGAAATCAATTCTTTGACATTTCTTTTAGATTGTGCTAGAAATATAAGAGTAAAATTTTAATCTATTTATGAACTTCATGTCATTTTGGCGGTCTGTTTCAAGAATTGATTGTTCGTAAAAGCACAGCAAAACTTAACCTATTTTTGTCCAACAATTTGATGCAATGACTTTCCAAATTCATTAAACAACCTTCAAATTTGATTTGCGTAAGTCGTGATACTGACACACCCAATTTGATCATGTCAGTTTAACTTGTGATACCTTTTTGTACCATATTTGTGAAAGATCAAAATATGCACAATCTAAACATGTTTAGACAATATTTACTATGTACGTCCGAAACATATTTTCTGAGATTACAATTCGCAATCATATCGCCTAATGAGGCCTCAATTCCATCACTAAACCATAGCTTGTGACACGTTCGATGTAGTGTGCTGGTGTTTGATAGAATCAAATTTTCGAAGGTTCAGCTTAACGCTTACAGAGAAAGTGATGGTATTTTGTGTGGTTTGGAGCGTGTACATTGGTTTCGGACGTTACGAAGTTAACGGAAATTTGTATTTTGGTTGCTGTT
This sequence comes from Eucidaris tribuloides, assembly GCA_001188425.1. Classification (NCBI taxonomy): domain Eukaryota; kingdom Metazoa; phylum Echinodermata; class Echinoidea; order Cidaroida; family Cidaridae; genus Eucidaris; species Eucidaris tribuloides. The sequence continues at coordinate 12,973 of JZLH01S0616566.1, forward strand.
GACAACGAAGTGAGTAATGACTTTCATGAATTTTCACTTAGCTACGATTCCTCTGTGAGTAGTCGTACATCGTACAAATACATTGTAAGCAGTGACTGTGTTCGATGTCCAGGTAAGTCGGTCGAGTCCGAAGTCGAGGGGGGTTTTCCGGCCTTTCCGAAGTCTAAGTCGAGTCCGAGTCATGCAACCTTCGAGTACGAGTCGAGACGAGTCCGGCGAGTCCCGAGTCTCCGGAGTCCATCAACATGTACAAATGTTTTACATATTAATATAATACGAACAAGTGATTCATTAAATATCTGTAGGGACATACTTTACTAAAGGAATCATTCAAATGAATCAAACAAATTGTTCACTTTCAAAAAAGATAACAAACCCACAAAATAATTACAAGACGATAGTACATGTATGTGTTACTTTAGTTTAAAATTACACGGAGTTTAAGAAAGCCTCCCGTATCTGTGTCTTTAAAAAGTGCAGCATTGATCACTTTGGTAACATTCTTTTACTTGTTTGTCAAGCGAACACCCTACCCTTGTTCTATAAGCAAAAATTCCACCAAACCATCAAAACTGTGGAAAATTATATGAGAAATGATTCTTTGCGGATAGAGTAGCTGAACTTACATAAAAGTGTATTCAGCCACACATAACTGTCTGTACTCTGAGTTACCATAATTACCAAAACATCTGTCAAGAAATTAAATAATAGTTTGGAGGATCAACTGTACTTGATACATTCAAAATGTTGAAGGTACTATCATCCCTTTCAAATTGTTGCGCAAGTTTGGTATTCATCGAAATGTTCAATACTAGTGGCATGACAAATTTCACATTTTTGTCATCTTCTTTAGTGTTGTTCAGAAGATTACAATTTTATTGATTGATTGGGCAGCAAATTGTTATATGTGAAGTGTGAATATGTACCCAAATCATCGTCGTAGGCAGCTGGACTATTACTGTGTGCCATCCGATTTGGCTTGAAATTTATTGAGTTGACTTTCTATTTGAAAATATTGGGTGAATTTGATGAATTTTATGGCGAATGGACTCGAAGGTATCCGTTTGGATACGAAACTCAGTCAGCAGCTGCAGTAAAGCGCCATATGCCCCGGTTCTCGAGCGGACTCCGACGCGACGTCATCGAGTCACAGGCCCGAGCTCCGCAGTCGAGACCGAGGTCATCGAACCTTTCGATTTCAGAGTTCGAGACCGAGTCCGGCAAACAACGGACTGCGAGTCGTCTCATCAAGACCGGGAGTCGAGTCACACAGTCCTGATTTAAGGTAGTCGTATCGGCAAAGGTCATCACAATTTTCATGGGAGATTTAAAAATGGTTCTCGACTTACAAAAAGGTGTAGGCGGAATTAGGTTGAAAAATCTTAAAGTCTTACGATCTTTGTATTTTTAACTGGACAACGTATAGGATAATTGTTTTTTTTTAATGTTTGTAATATTAGTGAAATTTAGCTAAGGCTGCCTATATTCAAAGGTTAGATCAGCAACATGTTTTTTGTAAAGATTGCTAAAAATGAGAAGAAAAGTTGACGGAAATGTAACGGTCCGGAAACACGTGTGATTTGATGCGTTCACTGTTTTTTTCTGAACTGGAATAAATTCGATTGTTTCTTTTACCTTTTAATCCTTGGTTCCATATGTCATATGGGCAATTCCGTGGATTATTGGCAATGGCAAAAATTATATAGATTGGTCTATGCGCATCATATTAATTTTAATGGTTTGAATGGGTATGAATCATGAAGAAAACATGAGGGGATCATTTCTACGTCTAAATTTTACGTCTTCAACAGGCACCCTTACTAGGCAGAATCAGACACCATACATGAATATACCACATGTGGGACTAGTGTGACTGAAATCTCAGTTTTATGAAAAATTGTCATTTATTCTCCAGTTTTTTCATCCAATAGCCTCTTCTCATTGTTTGAAAGTTATAAGCCCCACATATGATACTGAATTCTGAAAGCATGAATAAACGCAATTGTGTGTGGACAAAATGTTAACGGTAACTAACCGTAACGTAACCTAACGCATGTTTTTGATGTTGCTAGTTAAAAGATGAGAAAGATTGTTTATCAATAAGTTATATATCCAAATGACTCTGATCGAAGATGCCAGAAATAGCATGAATAGCACAGTTTGTTTCAGTTAAGAAGAACAGGCTGAGGAAAATTTGAGGATCGAAACGACATGTCCATTTTTTTTCCATGTCTCTTTAGTACGTAACTAATGATAATTAAGTTCTGATTAGTACCGCCCCTAAAACATGTCTGATGATGTTGCTTGCGATTGTTGTTGAAGTAGTGCCAGTGCCTAGAGAATGTTTCAGTAAAACAGAAATAATATGAAAGCATATTCATGTAAGAGGCAAATGCTTGAAGTAAGTTTGATATAAAGTGTAACGTTAGAACGTAATCACGGAATTGCCCATATGTGAAATGAAAGAAATTTTAAAAATGCTGTAGTTTATATTTTGCAATCAATAACAAACGGCAATGTTTTTCAGGTTGACAAATTTCCGTAAACTTTTTGGCATTTGGGTGCATATTACACAGAGAAGTTAATGTGGTACCAGTTTCGTTAAGCTATGGGAGCTAAAGCTAGGTCTGTACTATATTTACGTGGCAAAACCATAGCAGAAATATATTTGGTCTCTGCACAATAATTGGCCAAAGTGCATTTTAGGGTTTTGACCCATCTTGAAAAAACCAGCGCCATAAGTAACTTAACCCGTAAGGTTCAATTCTCCATATCACATATATACCTGTCATTCACCGATAGCAGATACTATATCCTGGACATTTTGCAGTCTTGCTAACTTCCGTTCCAACTCAAAACGGAGGCAGCGACATTGATTTAATACAGCCCATCAGTTTCAGCTGTATTACCCCTTTTTTCTTTCTTTTTGTGTGGTTGAACTAGCTCTGCCCTGCTTATGAGAAAGGTTGCAAACACACATGAATGAAACTCTGACTTCATCTCAATTGTAAAAAGTAAGGTGGAATAATGCGATTGCAAAATCATGAAAACAACAAATTTTTTAAATACCGCATCACACCAGAGAATTGCAATTATCTGAGTGTGACCCCAACGGCCTCTCGTAGACAACGATATGCAATAGGGAGAATTAGATGTAGCAGGTCATATGTACCTACCTCATGAGCATATTTCCATGCCGCAGCTCTCCATAACTCCATATACCACCTAGTCTTGGTTCAAGCTGCCCTCCTAAGATGTGTTCCCATGTGTATGAACCTTGAGAAAACAATGAGACAGTTTGTCAGTTGTTCGGCAAAAATTCCTTAGCATAAGTTCCCAGCAGAAGGCCCTAACACTCAATTGTCTCCAACTTGAAAACCATTGGCTTTTTTCACATGAAATCAAAGTAGTGTGATATTTTTAGATCCTTCTGTCAGTCTATCGAGAACAAATATCAAATAAATTATTTCTCAAATTAGAGAAAATTTACTGTTAAGGCCCTTCTGCCGGGAACATATGATAGGACCCTTCTACCTGACAATCAAAGATGTAAAGATTGTTTCTATGATTTGCACACCCCGAAATAAACTTATCAACCACAGACACTAAAATCATTTATAATGGAAAGTTTCACATGAAACCTTCATATCTCACAAAAGCCTTCGGGCTGAAACTTCAGGTTTCCTGAAAATAAGCACTGATAAAATTCAAACAAAATATGTAACGTTACTCACTGAATTTGAATTTTATACAGCTGTTGAACTAGTCTGACTACCAGACCTGATTTGTGATTTTGTGTATCATCTAGTGAAAACTGATTACCTGCTTATCAAAGCTTATGAGTTCAAAAACTCAAACCAGTGCAATTGGATGATTGACATTAAGCAGTCTTTGCTAAGGATGGACTCTATCACATTGAAATATAATACATGTACGTGAAAGCTACATCCAGTGGCTGAAACCTAGACTAGCATTACAAAATGCAACTTGAGAAACGGCTAGATTTCAAATGATATATCATTTGTATTTCAGTAACTTTACATTATATGAATTCCACATTTTGAATGCCGCCAATTTTTATGTACTTATCTGTTGTGGATCACATGTGAGCAAAATGGTTTGGTGTGCAAATGAAACTTAAACATTTAGATTAAGAAGTTCTCTTATATAGCTGTCATGAATTTCAATTGAAACTGAAATTTTAAATTTAATGGAGAATTTCCTGAATTCTAACCAGGTTAAAGTAACTCATTGCAACACTGGCTATCAGGAGATGTACTCAATGGACAAATTTGTGATCCTTCATAAACCTCAAAGCTGTTGAATGTTAGTGACAGTACAGTGCTTGGATGGGTGAACACACAATGGACAGCAAGATAAACATACCTAACCCAACTTTGCTCCAAATTTCAACAAGGTGGCTAGTATTTGACTTGTCTTCTTCTGACTGACTGCTCTTCTTCTTGTCAATCCGTTGTTTATCTTCATCTAATTTCTGGGAGAGCTTTTCAGGGTTAAATCCTGTTTCATCATGGTCTGGAAAACAAAAGAAAAGAAAACTAGAGCATCAATGAAGCAGCAACTAGTGCACTTTGCCAGAGTTGTTGACTCTAGTCGCCAATTTTTCTGACTTGCGACTTGACTTGACTTGTGGGCAAATGACTTGACTTGACATGAGACAGAATGACTTGCGACTTGACTTGACTTGAGAAAAAATGACTTGATTACAACACTGATGTTCATGTATGCATGATTATGAGTGTGGCAATTTGTTTACACAATTTTTAAGAACTCTTTATTCTTGCTCCATATGCACCCTCTAGACGTCCTTTCTTTTATTCCACCGCAATGTACATAAATTTCTTCTCATCTGCATTAAAGACTGTGCAGAGTTTTTTGGGCACAATTTTTGTTGTTGTTGACTTGTCGACTTGACTTGACTTGTGACGAAATGACTTGTGACTTGACTTGAAGTTGTGGGCAGATGACTTGTGACTTGACTTGAGACAGAATGACTTGCAACTTACTTGACTTGAGAAAAAATGACTTGGTTACAACACTGCACTTTGCATAAGGGGCATTCCATAAAGGTCGGACGTACATTCGGACACATTTAAGAGCCATATCTCCTTTGATTTAATAACAATGGTTTTTATTTCCAGTATATCATAACATGTGACTTGGGTCATCATTACACCATGACAAAACCAGGCTATAATATGAAGAATAGAAAATATGAGCAAAAATATGAGGGGTCGGACGTACATCAGACAAAAAGCAGGTTCTTACACTTTTAGAGTTCATGTCAAAATCTCTGTGATTTGTTTGAAGCAGGTACTGAAATTTTAATATGGGCTGCTAGCTAAAGGATGGATCTTGAAGGAACTGCAGTAAAAAAATTGGCAGGCATTACCTTGTTTCAGTTATAGGTTGATCTTTTGGGGGTCGGACGTACATGCTGAAGGGTTCGGACATACATGCTGAAGGGTTCGGACGTACATTGTGTGAAAAATATGCACACTGTACGTCCGACCCCATTTGAAGAGCAGTTACACAAAACGTACAAATTATAAATTGGTGAATCTTTTGGTACATGTTTGGTTAGTTGTCTTTCAAATACATAAGATTTAACAAATCAGTCTGTTGCAGGTTAAGAGTTATAATTGACTAAAGTTGAGACCTATTCAGACAGTGTATGTCCGACCCCCATGATGAGTTTTGTTAGTATTCAAGCTATAAGTAATGTTATGTTTGTCCTATAAAAATGGCTAATCCAACTTGGAATTTGATCATTTCGTACAGAAAGCTTTTTTATGGATTACTTAAGTTGTTTTCGTTACAAAAAGTGGCAAAGACAAATTTTTCCTTTGTTTGTTTATTAAATTTCTTATGTATTTCTTGTTTTTTTGATAATTTTGTTTTTTATTGGGTTTTTTTTTAAAGAAAATTCATTCAAGTCATTATTCAATCATAGTAAGCACAAAATTAAGCAATTACTGTTATGAAAATAAAAAATAATCAGCATTTTGTGAATTTCATGACAGAAGACAATTCCCATTGAAATTGTACACAAATCAAATTTCTTATGTATTTCTTTGTTTTGGGAGGGTTTTAAAGTGAAATTTACGTGCAGACCATGATGCAACCATGGTTAGCACAAAATTACTCAATTACAATGATAAGAATGGAAAAAATAATTATTGTTTTGTGAATTTCATGAAGGAACACTATCTCCATTGACTTTGTACACAAATCACAAAAAAAATTAGCCTTTTTGGGGATAACATTGTACGAAAATCCACATTATGTCGCGATGGTGAGCCTATTTGTTGCAAATTCAAAGTAAATGGTCTCAAAATTATGCCATGATATCACAATGCACTTCAAAATTATTGCGCAAAATGTGGGGGGAGAAGGGCTAATTTGGCCCCCCAGTTTTCTAAGGGTTAAAAAAAACAAAAGTAAGTCATTGTTTATTGGTTTGAAATTTAAATGTGTTTTTAATTTTGAAAGATATGCATGGCTAAATGATAGTGTGATACATAAATTTTGCAAAAAGCATCCCAGGGGTACAAGAAAAAATTATAAAAATAAGTCTAAAAGGGGTCGGACGTACAAAAAACTTGTACGTCTGACCCCCCTTTAACACGAAATCCTGGACTACCAGTGAGCTTTCTTTTGGGTTATATATTAAACACATCAAGCTTGCTTTGCATCTTACTTAGGGAAAATTTATCTGCTGCTGTTTTTGTTGTAAACAAAAAAGTGTACCTAAAAAGGGGTTGGATGTACATTTGCAAGTGCCTATCTATAAAACAAATTCTGTATTTTAAGAATCCTTACATAAGTATAACTTGAACACTAGCAAACTTTAATTTTTTTAAAGCTTTTATCTGGTCTAAAATTTGGTTCAAATTTGAACTTTGTAAATTTGACAAAATTGTCTCTGGTTACCATGACAACTTCAATGCCTTGCCACAATGCAACGATGCATTATATGACATTATTTCTTCCCGATTCATACATTTCAGTGTTTTAGCTTTCAAATGAGACCATATTTGTTATGTTTGTAGGATTCTGAAATTTGGACCAAAAGGTTTACTAGTTTACGGAAATGCCCATAATGCAACATTTAATGGGGTCTATGTATTGTAATGAGCATACCCTTACATAACCACATCCTATTTGTTAAGCCCTAGGATTTCAATACAAGAGAGATTTGTTGGTTTGTGAGAGACAACACAAATACAATAAAAGCCAATGCTCATTAAAACGCATTGCCATTGGCTCCATGAAAAATTCATGTAAAAAAGTGCTATTCAGATTCAGCAATAATCATAATTGCTAAGTGAAAACCT